>CAIGRL010076087.1:0-11306 GCA_903798325.1 Fraxinus xanthoxyloides
AGTATTAAATTTTACTATGTTTTTCCATTTATACCCTTTATCCCTTATTATTAGTTGGTGTCTATTATACCAAGATGTATTAAATAAGGGTATATGTGGAGATGAATAATTTAATTCATTCTTAAAATGGAAACATGACTATCTTTTTGGGACGGACAAAAATAGTATACAAGACTATTTTTTTGGGACGGATGGAGTAATAAAGAATGGAAGTCACCGTTTTACCTGTCGTGCGCTCCTGGTCCAATTCCTCGTGCGCCAATCTTTTTTCCCTCTCCCTCTCCCTCTCCCACTCCCACATACATACTCGATATTCAAATTTCTCTCTCTATAAAAAAAAATTCCTGAATATTGAATAGACACTGGAAGCTTCTACTTTAGGTACTTTAATGATCTTGGCTTTATCTAGAATTTAGAAAGGTATTTTCATTTTATTATTTTTACTGCTTGCTTTTGTTAGTTGTTAATGATATTTTGCTTTATTTTGGAGATTTTATGGCTACCTTTTGTCACTTCGATGATTTTGTGTATGTAAATGTTTGAATACTGTATTGTTTTCATTTTCCCAAATCAATAATCGATTTTGTAATATGTGTTGTTCTTTACTTTGCCGACAAGCATTTCTTTGTAGAATACTGGAATCTTATT
Source organism: Fraxinus xanthoxyloides (assembly GCA_903798325.1). Classification (NCBI taxonomy): domain Eukaryota; kingdom Viridiplantae; phylum Streptophyta; class Magnoliopsida; order Lamiales; family Oleaceae; genus Fraxinus; species Fraxinus xanthoxyloides. Next base: position 649 of record CAIGRL010076087.1, read on the forward strand.
CATCGTCTGAAAATTTCATTTTTGTATTTTTGTTTTGTGATTCAAGTTCTTGTCAACTTTATCTGGGCTTGGAAAGAAATTGCTTTATGACTTCCTGAATTTGCATTTGAGTAGTTCTACTGTTCTAGTTTATGGGTTTCCCTATATGGGAATGTGCGCAGTAATTTAATTAATTATTTAGCAAGATTTTAAATTTCCTGCATTTTACATGTATTTTGAGGATAATTTTTGAAGTTATACTGTCGGCAGTTAGAAATTTTATGCATTGACAAGAGAGAGAGAGAGAGTTACCGATGGATCAGATTCTTACGAGAGAAGTTGTGATAGATATTGAGTGCGATGTAAATATGAGCCGAGAAGCAGAAAGTCCTGACCTTTCGGATGCCAAACTCGGGAAAATTTCTTCGGCCAAGGTCTGCAGTGCAGCAGTGAGTTTAGATGGACCAGTCAGGGGTGAAAATGGGGTAAGCTTGAGCAGCAATGTGAATAATACAAGCAACGTTTCTCCGGTTCAGGAGAAGAACATGAGGCAGGAAAAACGCAAGTCAAATAGTGCCAAAAAGCCGCCTAAACCGCCTCGTCCTCCAAGAGGATTGTCATTGGATGCTGCTGATCAGAAACTGATCAAAGAGATCACTGAGCTTGCGATGATCAAACGTGCAAGGATCGAGCGAATGAAGGCGTTGAAGAAAATGAAAGCAGCAAAGTCATCCTCCATGTCATCATCAAGTGGAAACTTGATTGCCATGCTATTCGCTCTTCTCTTCTTTATTGTGATCATTTTTCGAGGTAATATTTTATATCTGATAATGAATTTATATGCCCTGTATTCATTGATTGCCAATATTTGATGCATAATTTAGAGCTAGTTTGTTGTGCCTAAAACTTATTTTGTTAGAGAAAAAAGAATGTAATTTTGAAACTTATATTTTACTTAAAAGTAAGTTATCCCAACTTCTTCTGTCCCTTGAGACCAGCAAGCGCATTCATGCTATTCCTTTCCCAAATATTCTCTTAGGTTTCAGTTTTCATTTTTCAACTTTTGGATTGACATTTCTGTTATATTCATTTAGGGCGTGTTTGGTATAGCTCAAAATCCAATTAAAATTGAAAATATAGTCGTTATTCGATCCCACTTATCTAATAAAAGTCAACAATAACGGCTAGTTTTTCAATTTTAATCTCTACTGAAGACGCCCTTATTTCTTTTATGTTTACATCTATGTTATTCTTCAATTTTTCTTGTGTCATGTATTAGGACGTGATCGTGTGATAATAGTTGTTTGTGCTCTCAATAAAAACCTTTGGTAATCTGTTATTTTATCCTTCTTTAAGTATCAGAAAATTTTGAAATTTCTGTCTCGATTTTTCTGCAATTTATTGGAGTGGTTGCACAAGTAATGCAACAATCTGAACATTCTTTGAGCTATCCATAATTTCGGACATAACATTACTGAGCTATTACCTTTCAATTCACCTTTTAAACATTTATAAGTATTAAGAATATATAGTTGCCCTCATTCTCTTTCCCAAAATTTGTCTTGTCCTTCTGTATGAATTGAAGGGGCTCATTAGGTTGGATTTGTCAATTTTATTGCTCGTGGTTTTCTGACAATGTTGTTTCAAAATGTTCTCACTCTGGAATGTCCCCAGGAAATAACTCGGCCGCTGGCTTCCATGGTTCAACTGAGACAAATGTGGGACCAGAGAGTGGTTTCATTGTGGTTCACGACCATCAAGATATATACACTCACAACACGTCATCAATTGGTTCTGGATCTCCCAAGTATGTATCTTTGTTTCTCCTAAATGAATTAGCGCATCTTGGCTAAGCTTATAAGTTAGGATAAAGTCACCAAACATGTTTGAAGTTTTTAAAAACTCATTTTTTCTCTGATTTTAGTGCAAAATCTTACTTCCCGTTTTTGATTAAGCCAAACATGTTAATCTTTCAAGAAATTGACATCCTACAACCTTGGGGGAGGCGTAGGAAACTCTATCCACTGTAATTATTAGCTTAACGAAACTTCCTTTGCATTTTATTTTGTAGTCTGGTGGAACTGGCACCTGGATCAGATATCAAGGGTAAGGGGAATAGAGACGTCGATTGAAGAAGAATTATAGTTAGAAAGAAGTTCGAGTACATGAGTGATACAACACGTAGAAACTGTAAGATCATGGACGATATTCGGTTGCTGATTGTTATAGACTACTAATCTGCCTCTGAAATCAAAGCTGGATAGGCACAAGTCCCTTGTACAGAGTTTGATACTAAAAGGGAGAAATAAATTGCCATAACAAAGTTGCTGCAGCAGCTACTAAGGCCTGTCGAATGGTATCCTGGTCGAGTTTCGATCTAGGATTTCCTTCCTCAAGATTGTCTTATTTTAGGGTGCTTAGCTAGCATTGAGTGAATGGTAAGTTATATCATACAGAATGTTTGAGACCTTTTCTGTGCTAAATCAAGTTTTTTCACTCATTTCGCTTGTTTATCGACGATATAACCATAGTTTTTTCTACCTATATATAAAATTATTAGTTTGTCCCCGGCTTTATCAATTATTACGCAATGTTCATTAAATTTACATGTGCTAAATCTATTCTAGTTACCTATATATTTGAAATAGTACGTCTGGCTAACATGCAGCATTTGCTCGCCTAAATTCAGGGATCTCTGCATTATACTCGAGGATTCATGTGGGCAGATCCATTTAATATTAATTGCTTTGTTAAATTCTCTTAAATTGTTTTGACATTATGTAGATCCACAGTTTTGACTTGCCCTCAGTTTCAAATTGTTTAGTATTTGCTTTGATGGGTTGGTGAATTCCGTAGATTATGTTCGAAAGACTGAAGTTTTAGTTTCATTTTATACTGTCCAAATCACTGTACAAAAGTTCCGATAACGGCTGCAGCAACATTACAAAGATTATACGCTACGTCGTTCAATCCAGTTAATAGCGGTATTCGATAGCAGGGCACATCCCAACTGACAAAGGAAGGGGCTCTTGGTTGCTGATAGTTTAGAAGTCGCGGGTTCGATTTGTAGGGCTCTTGGAAGACAGACTCTCTTCTGGAAGGTAGGTGTTCTCCTGGAAGACAATGTGCAATATATGTTATCTCGTTTGGCACTTTGGCAGATCAGTGGGGGGCTTTTGAACACTGGCCAGTTTGGGGTATATCCCGCAGTTAACTTGATCTGCATCTCGAAAGGCCAAGACGTGGATTCCAGGATTAGTCGTCGAAGGCGGACACCTGTGTATAAAAAAAAAATAGTGGTATTCGATAGTCGAAATTCCCATCGCATAGATTAATTTGCACCGACGAATCTGCCATAACTTTTCTGCCACGATATCTTTAAAAACGAATTTGCCATAATATCTTTTAAAACGAATCTGCCATAATTTTTCTGCAGGTAGTTTCTACAAAGTGAGAGGTCATTTTTCTGCGCCATCCCATGTACAAGAAACGTGGGATTATGTTTGCAAACAAACTCCTCATGTTTAAAAAGGAAGAAAAGATGGATGATTGAATAAGAAAATGGTGTATGCCGAAAGATTACAGAATACTTTAAAAAAGTGTAATTTTCTATTCTATAGGGAATAAAGAATGCAGATTTTGCTTGGATCTTAGATATTCTTATTAGAATTTGGGTGTGACTCGAATTCTTTGTTGAAATAATTGAAGAATTCTAATTAAAGTGAATGTCAAAAAGAATTCAGTTTGGAATGCAATTGGATTCCTATATCAAGTTGAAGTTCTATTTTGGAAGTCGTCTGGGAGTTGGAAATTGGTTTTAGACTTGAAGAAAAGTTCAGGATCAAGAAAACAATTTGGAAGAAAAGAAAAGAAAAAAAATTGGTAGAACGTTCGGCGCCACAGCGCCGGGCATGGGGGCACCGACGATTGGGAGGTGGCACCTGTGTCTGTTCCAGAATTTTCGTGTTATTCTTCCATTTTCGTTTTGAACTCGATTTTTTGGCATCCTATTTCTTCAACAACTCTATTAGAAAGCTATGAACGTTCTCCACATGTTCCCTATAAATATTAAGATTTTCTATACAATTTTATGGCTTGAGAATAATGTGAGAAAATAGATTGTTAGAACTTTAGGATTAATTGTATATTTCTCCATTATTTTTGGTTCAATAAAACCTCATAATTCCCATATCATAGTTTTTTGTCTTCTTTTATTCTTTAATTTGTGATCAAATACTTCATTATTATGACATATAATTTCAACATCTCAATCCGGTGGTTTCATATCAAGTGGTATCGAGCGATACGCGATCCTTAAATTCCCAACAATTGGTATAAGATATTCTAGGCATAATTAACTCAACAAGTGATATTATAACGATTCTGGTATCTTGTTTGTTTTACAACAAGTGGTATCGGAGCCTAGGTTCAACAGTTCTGCAAGAGCGTAGTTCGAGGTTTTTGTTCGTAATTACTTCCACGAAATATGACATTCCGCTTTTGGATCAGAGCACTAGATTTTCACTATGGCAAATTAAGATACATGCAGTACTCGCACAACAGGATTTAGATGATGCGTTACTGGGAATGGACAAGATGCCCACAACTTTGATCGTGAATGAGAAATTATGGAAGGATAAGAAGGCAATTTCTTACATTCATCTTCATCTATCGAATACCATTCTTCAAGAAGTTTTAAAGGAGGGTTCAGTAGCTGTTTTATGGTTAAGTTGGAGCAATTGTGCATGACTAAAAATCTGACAAGCAAGTTACATCTCAAGAAACGTTTATACTCTCATCGAATAGTATGAGTAGGATCATTGCAAGATCACATCGTTGCTGATTTAAAAACTTTGGAAGTAAATCATGATGAAGAAGATTTGGCCTTGATCCTATTGTGTTCGTTTTTTGCTACGTTTTCTTCATTTAGAGACACAATCTTGTATAGTCATGATACTCTCACCATAGAGGAGATGTATGATACTTTGTTTTCAAAAGAGAAGATGAAGTATCTGGTATCTGAGGCTAGAGATGGAGAAAGCCTTGTTGCTCATGATGGTTTTGGAAAGGGCAAAATTTAAGTCTAAGTTCAATTATCAGATTTGTAACTTCTACAAGAAGAGGGGGGCACATTAAGAATGGTTGCTACAAATTGTAGAATAAAGAAACATTTGCTGCAAGTCAATCTGGGAAGCAATCAGAGACTTTAGGTGAAGTAGATCTCGTAGAGAAAATTGTAAGCGAGGGAGATCTATTGGCTATTTTTGACATCGAGTTTAAACCAGAGGAGGATCGGATTCTGGATTCAGGGTGTTTGTTTCATATGTGTCCTAATAAGAACTTGTTAATATAAAACCGTTTCTAAATGTATCATGGTTGTGGGAAACAACGCACCTGTCGGGTTGTTGGAATTGTTATGGTTAGATTGAAACTATTGGATGAGACAATTAGAACGCTTGACTAGGTTCGACATGTTCCAGATTTGAAGAAGAATCTCATCTCGTTGTCTTTCCTTGATTCAAAGGGCCATGAGATGTTTGGTGGAGGTGGAGTTTGAAGGTTTGTAAGTGTGCCCAGGTTGTATTGGAGGGATAGAAAATGTCTTAGTTATACATCTTGTAGGATCATGCAGAATCTAGAATAGTCTACTAACACATGTTCAGTACCGTGGTGGACATTCAATTTAGTACAATACCTTTAGGAACTCGTAAATGGTCGAATTTTAAGAATATAACTCAGTGGAGTTCAGTAGATATGATAATGCTGCTTTGCCATTATCACCTACGACGCCATTGTATTCAATTCCTAGGGACGGACCCAGTGGAAAAGGTATGTGGATACTGATTTTATTGAACATGCTTTCAAAGTAATAAAATATGTACAATCTAGCAATGAGCTTTCTTTAAAAGTATTTGAGTTTGATTTTGCTTTGGGGGTGTGTTACAGCCCAATTTGGTGAATTTTAAAATCAATATGATTTTTCAAGAATATAAGGTAATTCTGTAAAGTAATGTTTGGATTCATCGGAAGATATGGAGTATTTTGTGGTTGGTTGGAGAAATCAATTTTGGTTATTGTTGAAGAGATAGTTCATTCCTTGCAGACAGGTTTTCTTCTCTAGATGGAGAAAGATTTGGAGTTTTGTTCGTTGCAGTGGAATTCGTGTCAAGGTGGAGATTGTTAGAATTTGGATGTAACTCGAATTCCTTGTTGACATAATTGAAGAATTTTAATTAAAGTGTACGTAAAAAAGAATTCAATTTGGAATACTATCAGAGTTATATATCAAGTCGAAATTCTATTTTGGAAGCCCATTGAGAGTTGAAAATTGGAATTGGATTTGAAGAGGAGCTCAGGATGAAGAAAACAATTTGGAACGACAAGAAAAGAAAAAATATTGGCAGAAAGCCCGACGACGCCAGGCATGTGGTGCTACGACGCTGGCGCATTCTACGTGACACGGAGGTGGCACAGCGTCTGTTCTGAGATTTTCGAGTTATTCTCTCCTTTTTCGTTTTGGACTTTATTTTTTTGGTGTCCTTCTTCGCCAACAATTCTATTAGGAGAGTTTGGACATCTCTTACATGTTCCCTATAAATATTAGGTTTTTTTTATACAATTTTATTGTGTGAGAATAATGTGAAAAATGAGATTACTAGAACTTTAGGATCAATTGTATATTTTTCCATTATTATTGGTGCAATAAAATCTTATACTTCCTCTGTCATATTTTATTATTTTCTTTTATTATTTTGCTTGTGATTAAATATTTCATTATTGTGTCATATAACTTTAACATCTCAATCCGGTGGTTGATTTTATATTAAGTGGTATCAAGTTATATGTGATCCTTGAATTCCCAACAATTGGTATCAGATATTCTCGGCATAATTAACACACCAAGTCGTATTAGAACGATTCTGATATCATGTTTGTTTTACAACAATTCTCATTTCCGGGGAAGTGATTATGAAAATTCTCTTTGGTTTACTAGAATAATTATTTGTATCATTGGAGATTATGTAAATCCTCTTTTAAGTAGTAGAATAATTATGTGCATCATATTGTAATTGCTGAGGCTAGGTATTCGTGCTTGACTTCAATCTGATCGTCGATATGCCCTTGCAAGACGAAGGTGTCATTGGAGATTCCGATCACAAAGGGTAGAAAATCGAATTTGGAACCGAAACCACCTTTTTGAAATTGTCGATTTGAAGAACGTGAATTCGTTGACGAAACGATTTTGAACTAAAACGAATTGTCCCAAAGCACGTTGGTGTAAGTTTCCATATTTTAACTGTGGTATGGCACCAAATGAACCATTTAAAAATTAAAACAAAGAAAGAAAAAAAAATAAAGTTTTTGCTAGAAATTGGTCAAAATTGGACATGACCAAACTCATAAATTACAATCTTAACATTCAAAATAAGTCAAAAATTAAAATTTTAATCTAAATATATGAACAGTTTGATGAATTGTCAATTACCTACAAGTACCCTAATTTGATATATCATCCATCCATTATAATTCATAGTTGATACATCAAACCTTTGTTCAAGCCACAAGCATTGTAAACCAAAAGCTCCGCCATGAGACACCACAAGCAAAGCGGCGATGAAGATGGTGCCAGTTAAATCTCTCACTTAGCTGTCCAAATCTATTTAACTCATTTTTATAGTTTTGCGGATTTGAAAGATCTAGTTAGGGAGCATCAAGGGTTATGTGGTTTTACGGACTTGTATTGTTAAGGCTCATATTGATTGAATATCGAAATATAGACTAATATATAATAATTGGACTATTTTCTTGATGACGCTGACATTTTAAGGTGCACTTTCAATCTTAATATGACATTAGAAGCCATTAAGCACAAATAAATAATTCAATCCAATTAAGATTCAAACAACTACACGAATTTTAAGATTGATCTACTCATCTGGTGACATATTAAGAGAGAAAGTTCACATCAATTAAATACCGAAATATAGATTAGTATATAAGACTTTTGACAGTTCTTTTTAATAAGATTAACCCTTTAAAATAAAATTTTAAATCTTAATATGAAATCAAATGAGTAATTTAATTCGATTAAGATTCAAATGATAGATAAATTTTAAGATTAGTATATTCTGATGAACTATCATCTTGCGAGTGACATGTTAAGGGAGAAATTTTGATTAGCACATATGAGTTTTGACTACTTCCAATGACAATGTTGACCTTGTAATGGAACTCTTAAGTTTTAGAGTTTGTTTGGAAAATATTATTTGGAGTAAAAAATAAAATTTTGTTGGAGAATGTAGTTAAAAAGTATAAAAAAGTTATGGTGTGCAAAATGATTCCATTGCAAAAATACGGTTGAAAATGAATTTAAGGAAAAAAAAATGATTTTCAAATAAATTGTGCCAAACAAACTCTTAATATGTATTAGCTTATACTAATATGGATTTAGCCCAAAAAAAAAAAAGGTGAACAAAACACTTTGCTTGGACAAAATATCCAGACTAGACCAAACCAAATCATAACCGAACCAAATCGAGCTATTCTGTTCGGCTACAAAAAACATTAATGGTTTTGGTTATTCAAACTAATAACCATTTAGTTTTGGTTTTGATTTTTGTTCGATTCTAGTTCTAGAACTGAGAATTAGGACCAGAACCAAACTTGATTTTTAATTTTATCTTTATATATATATTAATTAGTAGAGACCCTAATTTTGTATTCATTGTAGACAATCTATTAATTGGAGACAACTCATTAATTTGTTCTGGGTCAATAGAGACAACTCATTAATTGAGTACACTCTAATTTTGTATTCGTTTGAATAATTTCTCTTTCACCTATTCAATTTACGCAAAAATCACGGCACGCCTGCATCGACCAATCATTTAAAAAACCTTTAAACTATTTTTTTTACTTTAATTGTCTGATGAATTATTTGTGTTCTTTCATAAATAGAGAAAAATTCAATAAATATTCACGGAGTATATATTAAACGATTAATGCTTGCCTGTAAAAGTTGACTATGATTCATCATTTCTTGTGGGAGTAAAATGTCAAAACTGCTGTAATTAATTTAGAAAATAATTGTTATTACCTATTAGGTAATCATTTGTATGGTAATGAAAATTTATTTGTCCATTCAAATTATGACTATATTTTGTTTGTTAGTTTGGACTTTTCTAATGTTGATAATTTAATAATTTGAATTTGCTGAATATTTGATATATTTTATTTCTAAAATTAGAACCAAACCAAACCAAACTCGAACCGAATGGTTTGGTTCCGGTTTGGTTCCATATCTTAACAAAGTTCATTTGATTCTATTATTAAAAAAACCATTGGTTCATGGTTCCTATTCGATTCAGTTCTCTTGGAACCAAAACTAGATGGAACCATGTTTACCCCTACTTTGTCATAATTTTTACTCTGACTTTATTGTATTTTATTGGTATTTGAATCTATGCCCCGTTTGGTCTGGATTAAGCCCATGTTTGGACTCCATTATTTCAAATTATAATGAGGGAATAATAATTTTTTGAAAAGTGTGTGGTTAAAAAAGAATGAAAGATTTTTAGGTTTACATTTAATATTATTTTATTGGAGAATGAGTGGTTGATAAGAAGAGAGAAAAAAAAATGAATTTTTTTAATGAAAGCCAAACAAGGGCTAAAATCCAATCAAAATATCAAATCAAAGTCAACAATTAATTTTAACCACACATTTCACGGGACCCATAATTTTTCAACCACACATTTCTTTAACTTTTATCTAAATCTACTAAAAAATTGATTTTAATCTCTACCAAACATGAGCTATAATTCTAAACAAATAATTTGCGTTTTTCATTTCCAATCAAATAAAAAGACATTTTCTAATCAATGAACTAGCGACATTAAAGTAATCAAGATTTTTCAATTCAAAACCGAAATTTAAAACCGAACCAAACTTATGGTTTATGTTTGAATTTTTCTCAAATCGTTAAATGGTTTGGTTCAAATTTGAATTTTTATCAAACCGTTTATACATAAAAAAATTACTTAAACCGACTGCTTACACAATTGACTTTTGTGGAAATGTATGAAACTCTGAATGTACCATTGCAGGCATGGTTCCTCACAAAGTGGTATATCTATTGCATTATGTTCCATTTTGGAGTGATATACGGGATTGACAGACATCAAACTCCAATGTTGCTACAGAAAATAGGATTAATCTATGTGTATATACATATAGGGGGTGACATAATGTGAGTGTGATGGGCTCACGATACTATATCATGGGCTCCACCCCACTCACATTATATCACCCATATGTGTACACTTATGTACACATTGCACGACCCCAAAAAATATTAGGACATTGTTAAAGTACATATGGCTCTTGGAGAAGGTATACACCCAAAAAAGTTCAACTAAGCATGATGCTATTGCCCTATATTTAGCCACAACAGATAATCATGCTACTATCTTATGCTTTAGGATACACCATGAGATGGAATTACCCCCAAGATAGACTATTAAGCCGATGTAGATGTACGATCATCATGATTGCAGGCCCAGTAAGCATTAGAAAATACAGTGAGAACAAGATAGACTATTAATTCAATGACAATCATCCACATTATATTCTTCTCTAGGCTTTGAAATAGTTTGATCCGATTTTCCATCAACTTTAAT
>CAIGRL010076088.1:0-10477 GCA_903798325.1 Fraxinus xanthoxyloides
AATTTACGTGTAAAATATTTTATCTTGTAAATATGTAATTGAAAATAAGTATACAGAAAAAAAAGGTTTTGAATTAATGACCATCAAGCCGGGGATAAATTAGCCTCAGTGTGACAAATCAATTTATAAGTGGTTTGTAAATTCAATTAAAGTTAAATATTGATTTCAATTATAAATTCATAACTATAACTCAATATTAACCATATACTTAGTGAGACTTGTAACTATTCTTTTGAATAATGTTTTTATAAATTTGTCAAACTAAAACTTAAATATCTTAAAGACTTCGAAAAAACATAGAAAAGATGATGAAAAAGCCTGTTTATACTTTAAGCACGACACGGAGTTGACTATAAAAGTAAGAGAGAGAGAAAAACAAATAATAATTAATAATAAAAGACTGCAAAGACTTACTTGTTAAGCTTAGGCTTGTCGCTTGGGGGAGGAATCTATCTAAATCTGAACTAAAGGAACCTTTCCCTTTCGTAATTAACCCGTGGTCCTGTTAATTTTTGTAATTTTAGAGGTTTACCATTCATCGGGTCCGTTCAAAGCGAGTGAAGAAACGTCACAAATAGACAAACACCTTAATTACGAATAATTAATGACAGCAATTAAAACCCCAGATGAAAAATTTGACCACATAAACATGAGAAAGAGGGAGGAGGCATTTGAGCAATTTCCGATGGTCTACCATGCATTTATAACTTCTCTTGCCAATTATTCGGATCATATTCTAATTCGAGAAATTTCTCATTTTCTTGTAGTGGGCATTACACATTTTCTATCTGCCTTTTAGATTCAAGGAAAAAAAAAAGTGGAAACTTCTCGAGAGGAAAGGCTACTGCGTCTGTTTGGTAGTTTCTTCTACCTTTTGCAGTATAAAAATGTGTGTGTTGTATGGGAACAAGAGCAATTAAGAATAACCAAAACACGGTAAAATGGAGAATTTTTTAAGTGACAATTGGGAGGTGAAATCGAAGCATTCATCGGAGGAAGTATTGCAGCGGTGGAGGACTCTTTGTGGAGTGGTCAAGAACCCAAAACGCCGGTTTCGCTTCACGGCTAACATCTCCAAACGTTATGAAGCTGCCGCCATGCGCAAAACCAATCAGGTTACTCCATTTATTCCACACCAACCTTTAAGTCTTCATATTAATCTATCGTTATGGATCAACTCCTAATTTCTGTTTAACCAAAACCATCAAAGCATATGCTGAGGCTCACTTGCTGGCAGCTATAAGTCCTTTATATGGTAAAACTTTTAGGTCAATATGTTTGTTGACGTCAAAAATGCGGTGAGATCAAGCCATGAACAGTTCTAGCTACATCCCCTTCCACCAATAAGTCACCTGCAAAATAACACTGTCAATTGTATACATGGAATGTACAATAACATTTTCCCACTTATTTAGGCAAGCTTTTTTTGAGTGTCAACCTCAGTATACAGCCCCCTCACAGCCCTCACAATAAGGGGGCGGTGTTCAAAAAAAAAATCGTGGCCCCAGGGGCTTGTACACCAAAACCCGGTAAGCCAAAAGTTATCGTTCTAGAAAAAGGTCAGGTCTGTATGGTCAAGTCATTTGTCAGAATTATATAAAATGACTGAGAGTGCATGGAGAAAATTGCCATCATCCCACCCAATTCGATTGGCAGCACTAACGTCCTTTTATGGGGGCCCTTCACGCCACTTGATATATAGATATAACAGTATTCTCAAGAAAATGAGGGAATTGTATAATTAGACTCCACGCAGTACAATAATTGTGGACGTAAATTTCTATTTGTTTCCAAAACTTTAATTTTTTCTTTATTTAACTGGAGTAAATTTATGTTATTTTATATATAGTAGTGTCTGTATTCACCTGATCAGAGTTCTACCTTTTTTTTTTTTGGGTGCTCTGTTTATGTCATTTTGAATTATGAATACATGAAGATGTTTCTCTCTGTCATTTGTTCTTAAAATGTACCTGAAGTTGTGTATATTCAACTGTTTGTCGCATTGTTATTGATTAGTGGTTACTGGCTTACTGCCAATATTATTAGACTTTTGCCTTCGAACATTTCCCTGAGGGTCACAGGATCAGTTTTTAAAATATTCCCCACTTTAGGATTTCTTGGACAAGTATTGTTTCAGTATATCTTTGAATTGTTGATTTAAAATGTAATTGAGCTATCAAACAAAATGCCATTTATGAATGTTGCTGATTGGAATCTCGTGTTAATATAGGAAAAGTTGAGAATCGCAGTCCTAGTCTCCAAAGCTGCTCTACATTTCATACAAGGTGAGATTTTCATTTTTCTTCGTTTGGGGACTTAAGTAGAAAATTGATTCACTCCTTGTTCTGTACAATTGCAGGAGTGCAGCCAAGCGACTATACTGTACCTAAGAACGTTAAAGAAGCTGGTTTTCAGATTTGTGCTGATGAATTAGGATCCATAGTCGAAGGCCATGACGTGAAAAAGTTAAATTTTCATGGAGGGGTGTCCGGTATTGCTGATAAGATTGGCACATCCACTACCAACGGGCTTCCTACTGATGATGAAGCTCTCAGACACAGAGAAGAGATTTACGGGATCAATAAATTCACAGAGGCTGAAGCAAAGAGCTTTTTGGTATTTGTTTGGGAAGCCCTTCAAGATATGACCCTCATGATCCTTGGTGTCTGTGCATTTGTCTCTCTGATTGTTGGCGTAGCAACAGAAGGATGGCCTAAAGGAGCTCATGATGGTCTTGGAATTGTTGCTAGCATTTTGTTGGTGGTGTTTGTCACAGCCGGTAGTGATTATCGCCAGTCTTTACAGTTCAAGGATTTGGACAAAGAGAAGAAGAAAATCTCCATTCAAGTTACAAGGAATGGTTATCGACAAAAAATGTCCATCTATGAGCTATTACCTGGTGACATTGTCCATCTTTCTATTGGAGATCAAGTACCTGCAGACGGCTTATTTCTTTCAGGATTTTCTGTTTTAATTGATGAATCTAGTTTGACTGGTGAAAGTGAGCCGGTGATGGTTGGTGTAGAAAACCCTTTTCTACTGTCGGGAACCAAGGTTCAAGATGGCTCTTGCAAGATGCTGGTTACTACAGTTGGCATGAAGACTCAATGGGGAAAACTAATGGCAACTCTCAGTGAAGGAGGAGACGATGAAACTCCACTACAGGTTAAATTGAATGGAGTGGCGACTATCATAGGAAAAATAGGTCTCTTCTTTGCTGTCGTTACTTTTGCAGTTTTAGTGCAGAAAATGATTGGCAGCAAATGGCGAGAGGGAACAACTTTAAGCTGGTCTGGAGACGATGCTTTGCAATTGTTAGAATACTTTGCCATTGCTGTTACCATTGTTGTGGTTGCAGTTCCTGAGGGACTCCCTCTTGCTGTGACACTGAGCCTTGCGTTTGCCATGAAAAAAATGATGAATGATAAAGCACTTGTGCGCCACTTGGCAGCTTGTGAGACCATGGGATCAGCCACTACCATCTGTAGTGACAAAACTGGAACTTTAACAACTAACCACATGACCGTGGTGAAATCGTGCATTTGCATGAATGTCAAAGAATTGAGCAAACCCAGTGACGCTTCTGTTTTGCGTTCAGATATCCCAGATTCTGTAGCAAAAACTCTGCTACAATCAATTTTTAACAACACTGGTGGAGAAGTTGTGGTTAACAAGAACGGAAAACGTGAGATTTTGGGAACGCCAACTGAAATGGCTATTTTGGAGTTTGGCCTATCACTTGGTGGGAATTTTCAAGAAGTACGACAAGCATCTAAACTTGTAAAAGTTGAGCCATTTAACTCCACAAAGAAGCGAATGGGTGTGGTATTGGAGCTTCCTGAAGGACGTCTACAAGCTCATACCAAAGGTGCGTCGGAGATAATTTTGGCTGCCTGTGAAAAGGTGGTCAACTCAAACGGTGAAGTTGTTCCCATGGATGAACAGTCCATCAATCATCTGACAGCTATCATTGATCAGTTTGCTAGCGAGGCCCTTCGGACTCTATGTCTTGCCTACATGGAACTGGAAAACGGGTTCTCTGAAAATGATGCCATTCCTGCCTTGGGATATACTTGTATAGGGATTATAGGAATCAAAGACCCTGTACGCCCTGGAGTCAAGGAGTCTGTTGCCCTATGTCGTTCAGCTGGTGTGACTGTTCGGATGGTTACAGGAGATAACATCAATACTGCAAAGGCTATTGCTAGGGAATGTGGGATACTAACTGATGATGGTATAGCAATAGAAGGTCCAGTTTTTCGAGAGAAGAGTATGGAGGAATTGCTCGAACTGATTCCAAAGATACAGGTATTTTATATACTATTCTACAAGCTTGAATCTGATGATGGGCTCAAGTTCTGTTGTCCGATTTCAAGGCACACACTATCATCTTCTTATTTTAAGACAACAGGCAATTAAAAATATTATTTCCGGCCTGTGGCTCATGATATTTTTCACCTTTTTAGGTAATGGCTCGTTCTTCACCGTTAGACAAGCATACATTGGTGAAGCACTTGAGAACCACTTTTAATGAAGTTGTGGCTGTAACTGGCGATGGAACAAATGATGCTCCTGCACTTCATGAAGCAGATATTGGACTCGCGATGGGCATAGCTGGAACCGAGGTGAACTTTCATTATCATCTTTCATGGTCCCTTGTGAATGAAATTATCCATGGAGTGAAAGATTTAACAATCGACAGTGTTGTTTAATGAAGGGTTTAAGAGTGGGTTAATCAGTGGTCCATTCACATTAAATGAGTTCGGAATTACTTTAATAAGGAAGACATTACCGCCTTCAGCATATTAATCATAATTGTTTCTGAACATAGGTGGCCAAAGAGAGTGCTGATGTCATAATTCTGGACGACAATTTCTCGACAATAGTCACTGTAGCAAAATGGGGGCGATCAGTCTACGTAAATATCCAAAAGTTTGTTCAATTCCAGCTGACTGTTAATATTGTGGCATTAATCGTGAACTTCACTTCGGCTTGCATGACAGGTAAGAAAGTTTGTTCAGTTCCTCTTCTTCTTTATACAGTAATTTAAAACATATAATTTGATTCATTCACATGCTTGAAAATGAATGGTATTTCAGGAAGTGCTCCCCTTACTGCTGTTCAACTTCTGTGGGTCAATATGATTATGGACACATTGGGAGCACTTGCACTAGCAACTGAGCCTCCAAATGATGAACTAATGAAGAGGTCTCCGGTTGGAAGGAAGGGAAATTTTATCAGTGCCGTCATGTGGAGAAACATCTTAGGACAATCTTTGTATCAGTTCCTGGTGATATCGTTTCTTCAGGCATATGGAAAGACGTTTTTCAGACTTCATGGCTCCTCTGATTCCGACTTGGTCCTTAACACTCTTATTTTCAACTCATTTGTGTTCTGTCAGGTACTCAAGAAATGACCTCGAATGTTAATATAATTGTTCTATTAGTAGCGGTATCTGTTCCTAAAACTCTCGATGTTATCTCTGCAGCTCTTCAACGAGGTGAACTCCCGGGAGATGGAGAAAGCAGATGTCCTTGAAGGTATACTGGACAACCCAGTATTCATTGGAGTTCTTGGTGCCACTGTCTTCTTCCAGATCATAATAGTAGAATACCTCGGGACATTTGCAAACACGACTCCTCTTACAATCGTGCAATGGTTTTTCAGCCTATTTATCGGTTTCTTAGGCATGCCAATTGCTGTATACCTTAAAGGAATCCCTGTGGAATAGTCGTGAAAGAGACATCTATCAGTGAAAAGATGTTTCTACTAGTTACATTGTCACAAAGAAGAAGAAAGGACGGTTCGGATCTTGCAACCTTCATCACTGCAAATATTGTAAGATTCAACATTTTCATTTTCATTTTTATTTTTTGGGTTTTATGGGCTTCAAGGAGTAGCAAGGCAAGTCTATGGCCAAGAATCTTTTACAGAAGCTGCAAGACAACATTAGGCCTGTCAAGAATCTTTTAATTGAGTTTAAATCTGGAAGAATAGCAGTACTATTTTTCGTTCTAGTTTTTCTACAACCTTGTTTCTGGCTTCATCAGCTCAATCCAAGAGGAATTACGTGGAAGATCTATAGAATTATTAGGAAGCTACGGATGACAACAAAGATCCTATACCGGCGATTTTGCATTACCAAAGAAATATAAAGCGTTATGTTAACTAAAAAAAATAATAATAAAAAATAAACGGGATAGGCCCGCACCCTGCCTCGAACCCGTCTCTGTGCCTGGGGAGCGGGGCAGGGGAGTGCCATCTCTAATTATAGTTGATATGATTCTCTCCTAATGTATATTTTCAAAATTTTTAGCATAGAATTAGATTAACAATATAAGGAAATCAGTCAAGGAAAACCGTATTTAAAAACTGTCAACAATAATTTTTATTAATTTATTTTTTTCTCGTAGAAGGTATGGTATGATATTAGACGCGTCGTCCACCCTTCCATATCCACAATGTGCCAAATAGATTGACTTCAATTTCATTTAACTTCATATTATAAATCTAAAATATAGCTTTTAGATATGTATTTCAAATATTTTAATAAATTGGAGTAAAAAAATATTTAATTACTAGGTAGACTGAATTTATCCCTTGAAATGTGTGCGAGAATTAAATAGTTTTTTTAAAGGGTGACAAATTGAGACTAAGTGTTCCTCAATTTGTTATTGTCACGCAATATAGAATATTTCAGGACGATCAACCCCACTGTCAATGCAATATCGCTAAAGAATCTGTAAAGAAAACCTTTACACTTCGCTTTTTTCAAAGAAAAATCTGCTGTGTTTTAATTTTTTCTTCTTGTAAAAAAAATATCTGTTCATCAGTTCATGGGCTTCCATTCGGAGAAGTGAATGTACGAACTTGTCCAGTCCTGAAATAGAAGCAAGAATCATGCTTCATGTAGAGCATGATTTTAGAGAAGAAAATCAGATGCACGCAATGTAGGGGTGGGTCTTTTTTTTTATATTTTTTATTTTGATGGGCCCCACTCACGTACGTGTGAGGGAGTGAGTGTAAAACTTCGGGTAAAAAAATTTCTGTAAGCATGATTTAATCCCAGAAACAATGATTAGATTTAGTCCCAAAAGCCAGGCCGAGAAAACGAAAATTGCACTATGGATCCATAACCATTGTTCAAATAACAAGTTAATTCTTCATTTCTAAAATTAAAGTAGCTCTTCAACCATTCCTTATAATCCACCCTTACGAAGTTAAATTATATTTTTGAACATGTTTGATAACAACTCCGCTATTTATAATCAGTTGCTGCAGTAGTCATCGTGTGACGATTTTTTATTTGAGCCATTAACTTGTTATTTGAGGTAGCAAAATTAAAGGGCATGTTCGGTCGTGTTTAAAATTCAATTAAAATTGAAAATATAGCCGTTATTGGATCACACTCATCTAATAAAAGTCAACAATAACAGCTAGTTTTCAATTTTAATTCGATTTTAATATCTATCGAATACGCCCAAAAAATAATAATTTTTTTAAATAATAAATTGTTACATAAGTTGATTATTGCAATTGTTGAAGATAACATCATTCTAATCATCTGAATATATTTTCCGAATAAAAAATGGTAGATGTAAATGATCGAATTAGATCATACGAATTGACTGGGATTAGGTGTGAACGTACGGCTGGCACGTTTTTGAGGTGCAAGTTGAACAACGAAGCTGACAAAGATCCACCTCATTTCCACAATTAATCAAGTCAAATTCTTGTCCTTATCTCTTTAAACAAATGCATCCGTCTGTCAATATTTACCTATATATACACGACCTCTCACATCTTAAACTCTCCATCTCTCCCTCCCTCTATCTTCTCTCTTTCGTCTAAAAAAGCCAACCGTACCGTCCCATTGCTACAAGAGAAGGGTGCCCTGGAAATCTTTAACATTTGGGATAGATTTTTGGAGATTGGCCGGGAAATTCTTGGGTTTAATTATCGTGCATTTTATTCATATTTCAGATAGTAGAAAATTGAGTTACCGAGAGAGGAGATCCGAGTGGAATTCTGACAATTAAAAATAAGATTTGCATTTCGAAATTCTTTTTCTGTGGTTCCTTCTGCAAAAATTCAAGGTACTGAGATAGCTCTTTTTTTTAATGGGATTTTCAGAAAATGTATATTTCGATTTTGTGTAACAGAATCACAAAATAAATTAGAAAATGAGAGCTAAAACCTTAATTAAAGGAACATTTCTTGTGTTATAATATTTTCCTCTTTATTTTTTTTTTTCCGACATTAATCCGATCGTAGTTTTCCTTGTTTCATTCATAGGTTACCAAACGCATGTTCCGATGAAGTTGAATCGAATTTATTGTTTTTATTATGGAAAATGAATTCTAAAGCTTATTGATTAGAAACTATAAATTTTGATTTCTGTATTGGATAAAAATGTCTTTATTTTTGGTAATTCTCTGATCTCTTTCGTGTTTTTGTTCGATTTATTGAAATTTTAAGTAGAATTACGGAGGATAATACAAAATTCAAGAGCAAGTGAGCAACTATCCACTGAAATCTTTAATATTTATCTGACATGAATATGATGTTCTAATTATTTACAGAATAGAATGGCATTTCCTCTTCCACCTCCATTGCGGACTCAAAAAGGCTTGACGCCAACTAAATCGAAGATTAAATCATGCTCCTCTGCCTCTATTACTACTATGAATCATTCATTGGACTGCCTCTTTGATGAAGGTTATCGAGCAGATGTCTCAATCTTAATGGATTACGACAACATCATCTATGCACACGCGAGTATTCTTGTAAGTTCTTCCGCATTTTTCTCTTAGAAGATAGTTCTTGTTCATGGGCCGGTAGTGATTTTCGTGACAAATAAAATGAGGAAATAGGAGCATCAGTTCAAACTCAAGTTGATGTGTGGCTGCGACTGCTGTTTGCTATTGTAATCTAGTAGATGACATGTACTAAAGAATTATGTCTATATCGTTATTTATGTTCATTTCCTGGATTTATACAAACAGGGTGCAACTTCTCCTGTATTGAAAGGTATGCTAAAGCAATCGAGAGGCCATGGGCATACTCGCGAGCGAGCAATCTCAATTCGTGGGGTTCCACCAGAGGCTGTCCGAGTCTTCATTCGATTCTTATATTCTTCCTGGTAATCATTTTTATCCTATACAATGTTTATTTTGAATTTTTTAATCTATGAATGAACAATGCAAGATTCACAAGTCGGTAAGAAAAAAGCAGCTGAAATATACAGGCCTTACTAGAATTCAGATGACAATAAACCTAGTAGGTTGAATTATAGCACCTAAAGAGTGTAATTTCAAAGCCAAAAGTCTTTTTTCCCTGGTATTTTTGCATTTTAATTAGCTTCACTCTGCACTTCACTAATTGGAGTTATGCTTTCATAGCTACGAAGAAGAAAAAATAGAGGAAGTCGCGCTTCCTTTACTGGTGTTGTCGCATGTATATGTGGTTCCTGGGTTGAAGCGACTGTGTGAGTTGTGGCTAGAGCAGAAATTGATAAATACGGAGAATGTAATCGATGTCTTTCAGCTGGCATTGCTTTGTGATGCTCCTCGGCTTAGCTTCATTTGCCACCGTTTCATCCTGAGAAATTTCAAACCAGTTTCTGCCTCTGAAGGATGGAAAATAATGAAAAAGAGCCACCCAAACCTGGAAAAAGAAATTATTGAATCCGTTATTCACGAGGATGTTGTGAGTATTTTTTGATTATACAAAATCAGTAATTTTGTGATTTCTCTGTTTTTGATCTGAATTGCATGTTGATTTTTACTTGTTCAGGCGAAAAAAGAGAGGTCAAGGAAGATCAACGAGAGAAAAACTTATTTACAACTATATGAGGCAATGGAAGCTCTTGTTCATATATGTAGAGACGGTTGTCGAACTATTGGCCCACACGATAAGATATTAAGAGACGATGAGGCACCTTGTAAGTACAAAGCTTGTAAGGGCCTAGAAATGCTTATTCGCCACTTTGCTCAGTGTAAGATGAGAGGTCCAGGTGGCTGCATCCATTGCAAGAGAATGTGGCAGATCTTAGAATTGCACTCTCGTCTTTGTGCTGATTCCGACCTTTGTAAGGTTCCTTTGTGCAGGTCCGTGTTTCTTTAACCTCATTCTCAATTTCCATTTCGGGTTCTTCCCCAACCCCAAGTCTCCCGTCTATGCATGGTTCGATAAAGTTTATGAATGTCAATTCTTCGATGGAAGTTTAACATGTTACATTATAATGAACAAGATTTATAAATACTTATGTTCATTATGCTTACAAATTTAATTCTGCTACTCCAGGAATTTTAGGCAAAAGAGAAGAAAGCAGAGCAAGAAAGAAGATATTAGATGGAGAATTTTGGTGAGAAAAATTGTGAGATCAAGGAGTATTTCAGGAGCCCCATTCTTTTCATTGGAATGCTAAAAATAAGTGAAGAAATTGAAACTGGAGGGATCATTTCCTCTTGTTATA
>CAIGRL010076100.1:0-11987 GCA_903798325.1 Fraxinus xanthoxyloides
TTTTAAAAAAATAGATAAATCATTAATTTTGGACAAGCCCACGAGCCGCTCGTCAAAAAACTAGCCAAGTGGGCTCGGCTCGATTGCCACCTGTAGGATGATGATTGATAAGTGTATTTTATACACTTATTTTGGGCCTAAAATATCGATATTTGGAAACTTTTTTGAAAAAAATGTATTCAAAATTATTTTATTTTTTATTATATAGGTAAAACTCAATAATTGAACGAGGAATTAGAATAAACAAAAGATAAATCAAGGAAAAAGGGCAAAGTCCAAAATTTGAGGACCAAATTGTAAATATTCAATAGTTGATTCAGACCACGAGAAGATACTTTCAAGATTGTTAGGAGACAATTGGATGAAAATAGAAAAAAAAAATGAATGGAATATGATCAAAATATTATCAAAATTAATTTCTAATCGCACAAGTTATATTTCAAATTTTTAGTCGAAAATTGAAATCCACTTTTGACATAGTAAACGTATGAATTAGAAAAACTATATTTCTAACAAGACTTTTGAGTTAGACTTTCAATGCACTTTGAATCACCTCAATCGAATATCAGGAGAGAAAGTTATGGCCAAAATACTGATTGCTAAAAAAAAATCCGTTCGAATGCAACTTTCTTATTCAATTGGAATTCTTTTGGAAACTAATTTGGACGTAGTTTTCAACCAATTTTCTGCTCCTATAAATACCTAACATAGGAATACATATTAAAAACCTCTCATATACATCTCGTACTCCAATATTCATCAATTATTATCATCAAATGAAGAAAATTCATAGTTTTTGTGAGAGAATTGAAGAAGATTTGCAAGAATTTATCAGAATTAATTTTTGGGCAAAGAAGAGAATGTGTAAGTGAAGATTCATTAAGAAACCATTGAAGAGATTCAAAACTTCAAAATTCAGCTTCATCTTCTCAATTTATCAAAAATTCAGGTTATGTCTTTTCATTAAATATGATTTTTTGTAATTTTGATATATTACACTAGTTTTATACATTGTTAGGATAAGATGAACTCTTGTTCTCATATCTTTAGTTTTTAATTAATTATTTTGACTTTAATTTGATTTAATTTGTGGATGGTTATTATTGTTTTTAGCGTTCTTTTCAATTGTTTAATCGCCAATTTAATTGTTAGTATATTTTATTGTTATCAATATAGACAATATGGTTTAAGTACAAGATAATAAATATTGCTAGGTTCGATAGATGATAGAGATATACTCTATGTTTTATATGATTTCAATAGGTGTTCTTGAACTTAATATATTTATCATGTTTGCATCTTTTATCGAGAGATGAAAGGATCGCATGAGGAGAATATATTTAATCGCTATTTGGAGAGACTTTCAATTAAATTATGAACATTGACTAGCATGAATGATTTCAAATTGTCATTTTAATTATTACACTAAAAATGGAATAATAAGGGAGATTCAACATTTTAGCATTATATCTCACGTATTTGAAAAAAACACATTTACTTTCTTTCATTAGTTTATTTGATAATTTAGGTATTATTATAAAAAATCAAAAAAATTGTTTGTTATTTGATTAAAGTTGTAATTAATTTTAACTCGATCAAACACATAGTTCTTGTGGATTCGACACTCTATTCATCATTATGTTACTTGATCATGATTCCGTACACTTGCGGATTTTCAGAGAATCGAGGATCCAAAGGAAGAGTACATCGATGAAGTGTGTAGAGAAGAACAATGAGACTTTGTGTGCATTGTGCATAAAATCTTATGCTCGCCCAATCACGAAGAGTTAACTTGGACGTAGGAAAAAAAAAAAAATCTGGCCAAGCGTAGAGTCTGTAATGTTGCATATGGTCTGACCATAGATAGTTGCAATTGTGAGAATTAAATCCCCAAGAAACAGGTGGATCATTTGAAGCTTCCAATTGACACATCTGACTCTATCACATTGATTGGATTAATAAAGGTCGTATATTCAGATAATTCGAATTTATGAGGTACCTTTGTCCATGTGGACCTTTTACAAGTAGAAGTTATTATGATATTATTTAGATAGATGTATGTCACAATCTCTTTGGTGGCCCTGTAGTAATTTGATGTGGATGTCATAATAAAGGTAGAAAGAACACATATACATTTAAGTGAAAGGATAAAACAATTACGATTGCGCCAACATGGAGGGCACAAAAAGCTTCCAAAGTAGAAGGGGAAAGCTCTATTGACTATTACAAATTCAACCAATGAGTTTTCCTTTAAGCCTTTGTATCCCGATCTCAAGGTGAGTTGAACTAAAGTGGAAGCAAATCATGCAGAACAATTAGAAGAGAAAATCATATATCAATTGGAAAATAAAAGAAATAAGAAGCATATATGATGTTGTGCCTAACTTTTAGATCGGTTGTCAATTTTTGACAAACGAGTATAATCCAAAAGCATTTTTCTATTTTGCACTTTTTTTTATCACTTCATCAAACTTTTGGGGTAAAATTCCATCGTGCAGGGGTCCGTTTAGCATTTTTTTATTTTTTTATTTTGAGATAGCTTAATGGTATTTTCATCTCTCTTTTTTTTTTTCCAGTCTTTTAGTTCTATTCAAATTATATTCACACTACAATTTGTATTTTTTTTTCCAACTTTTAATTACACTTATGGTTCTTAATCTTTGCTCATTATAACATTTATTCTCTTAACTTTTTTTCAGTCTAATTCTTTTCTTCAAACTTCCATTAATTTGTCATCTCGTCCTTCTTGATGATTTATATCAAAATATTTTTTCACACTTTTTATTTATTTATTTTTAAAAATTTGACGGAAAAATAATTTGTTTTACATTTTTTCAACGGCCTTTTGGACATAAAACTGCTATATAATACAAAATGTGTTAACAAATGGAAAGTCTGAAGATAAGAATACCATGAAAAAGTTGTTATAAACATAAGTGTTATAATGAGCAAATATTCAAGTGCTTAGCTATAATTAAAATGTAGTGTATCAATTAAACACAATATGGTGGCAATATAATCATCCTCGTTTTGCAATGTCTTAGTCTTATTCGGATGTATCTACAGAATTATGATTTCGATTTGATTATAATTCTTTTAAATTCTTTAAATAATTTTTAAAGGTTTTAAGGCACTACATTCATTTTGATAAATAATATTTCAGTTTTTGCTATTATTTGGTAAATTTCAATAATTCTCATATTCATTCGAGCGAAATTTAAACAACACTCATTCGTATGATACAAACAAGACACTTTTATTATTATTCGCATTTTTGTACCGCGTCATTAGTTAATATATATTGATTGATTTTCATTGAATATTTTTTATTTTGAATCGAGAATAAGAGGTTTAACGTATCAGTGTAAACTAAAACAACAAGTTTAACGGCCATGTATCTCAAACAATTCACAGAATAAAACCGTAATGAGAAAATTCCCAAAAAAAAAAAAAAATTCTGAAATTAACTCTACGAATCTTGCAAATATTCATCAAGAAAGACCTAATCAACAGCAATAGGCATCTCAAACCGGCAAATAGGACAGTAGTGACTTCTTTTTAGCCAACTTGAAATGCAATCACCGTGGAATACATGCCTGCACGGCATCGTCGAAACAACTGACCCCATTGAGATCTCTTCCAAGCATATCGTGCAACTTTCTACCTCCATGCCATCATTCTTATAATCCATCTCCTTCTTCTGTAGTGACATGATTGTGTCCATGCTCGTGGGCACCATATCGACGCCATCACTTTCCTCGAACACCTCCTGCAATGCCCTTTCAATCAACCGTGTTTCAAGAACCTTCCTTATTTCCACAACTATAAACTTCTTCCACCGCATGAGTGCGAAGTTAGTCAGAAGACTAGAAAGTTGTTGTTCAAGGCTCCGAGGTGTTATATCATAACTTGCTAGTTCCACGTCGAGAAATTGTTTCAAATCAGAGTACAATGCAGATGATTCGAGACAAATAGTTTTCCAAGTCTCTGGTTCTCGAGTTTCCGTAACAGATTCCAGGAGTCCCACATCATTAAACTTAAGCAAGCGTTTTGTGGTCTGGAAACGGAATTTGACGAGAAGATTGTTTGTTGATATGGGTGAATGAACAGGCTCTGGAGAGTAATCCATATCTATAAATGTATGGCGTCTATGGTATTCCATATTTCAAGATTTGAGAGAAGAAGACGGTAAAGAGTTTGTAGAGCAGAGAAAACTCAAGAGAGAAATAAATATTTATATAGAAAATTCTTGGTTAAAGAAAAATCCTTTTCCAGATAGAATTCGAACTAATGGAACCTATAAGGAAACTAAACATAACGTATTGTACAATATAAGGAAATAATTTCGGGCAGCATATTATCCAAAATCAAGTTGCAACTAGGTTGGACGATTTCTTTTACTTTTATATGTAATCGAGTGAATATTTATGATAATATTTGACTTGAAAAAAGGTCTCGAATTGCAGTTAATTGATGTGAATTCGCCTTTTACAATCCATGGAAACCGCTTTAGTTACAGATCAGTTTTAGAAATCGGACTCTTTGAAAACTCAAACAAATTTTTTCAACACTTTAAAAAATATGGCTTCTTTTTATACTAAAAAAGATTATGCTCCTCTTTGGTAGAAAATTAAAATTCAGATTTTAATCTAAATTAAAGTAAAATATTTAATTTTAACCATGTATTTTATAGGATTCACAAATTGCCAACCTCATATTTCCTCTTTTTTTTTTTTCCAAAATTTACTAAAAATCTGATTTTAATTTCCATTAAACAAAGTCTATAGATTATTAGAGGTTTTGAGTAGTATTGTAATCAATAGTATACTAATTTAACATGAATGTTTACTCACAAGAATGATTATTAACTCACACTTGAGCTTTAATAATCGAAAGAAAGGAAAATTTAGTATTTAACGATAAATCATGCATTCGCTAAATATCGAAATATAAATCAAAAGAATTTCACCTGCTCATCTTAAAAAATTATATTTTAAGATGGAACCCCAAGTTTTAATATGATATCAAAGTTCGTTAAATTCTAATAAGTCCGATTCAAATTCAAATATTACACGGAATTCAAAATTAATTTGTTCAAATGAGCCACCGTCTTATGTGAACATGTTAAGGGATAACATATCTTAAATACCAAAATATAAGTTGTGTTACTCCTCATATCAATATTGACCTTTTCAGAATGAAAATCTCAAATCTTAATATATATATATATATATATAAAAGAGAATCACTGTGTTCGGTGAAAGTGCACAAATGTAGTTTGAATCGCATCAATTCGTGATTAAATGCAAAGGAAAAACACACAATTTATGTTTGAATGTTTTGTACTAATGTCTACTAAGTATTATACAATTACTAACTAAATACGCATAAAGACGATTTCGGAAAAAAGTATTATGTTATAAAACTGAATTCGGGTCCTCTGTTAATCTCTGTTTTTGATTCTCAAACTTTATTTTTTAATTCAATGTGTATAAATTGACAAGAGATAATTTTATTTTGTTCATTACGTGTCCTGAACAAAGTTAAATCTATTTTTAAATATGACCCACAATATCCGATCTCAAATTCGAATACCTAAAAACATATTAATTAGCAAGATTACCTATTTTGATTGCATAAATAATTATCCCTTAACGTCTCTAGGTACGGTGGTGGTCAAGCATTCAAATAATCAATCAATCAACACAAATTATATAATAGATGAGGTCTTTGAATTAAAATGGTTCATAAGGTTTACATCATCATTTCAAAAGTGGACGGGTTTATCCAAGTAGGTACTCTTTATTAAAGTTGACATTTTAAAATAAAATCTCAATTTTATTAATTAGTATGCAAGGTTTCGATTTATTAAAAACAAAAACAAAAAAAACTCTCACTAATTTTCCCCATGAGGGGAAGGGTAGAACCGCAATCACAATCATTTTATCCACAAGTCCAACACCAAAATCCAATCCATCTTGAACATAAAAATATAATGATGCATTTTATTTATGGCAAGATCTATTATTTATTTTAATAACTTTTTTAATAAATTAAATAATAGAGTTCATAAATTTAAGTTTTAATAATTTGTTATGATAAAGAATTGTAATTGTGAAATAAAAATTACATATGATTGAATTTTAAATTATCCGTGGTCGTAAACGAGATACATATATCGTTATTACAGATAGATCATCATCTGTAGCTTTTATTATTTTCGTCGTGACTAACTGAAATGCGGGTAGGTTAGCACTCAGTAGAGGGTTTGAGAATAGGGTAGGGTCCGATAGCATCATACAGCAAGCCTCGATCCCCCATCCGTGAGGGCAATCTCAACATGCCTGGTGAATTGAATTTTAATACACGTGTGATTTATTAAATTCAAAAGTAAATATTCTATCATGCTTATGAAATTACGACTTATGTAGATCGTAGTTAGACCTGTCACATTCATTCTCTATATTAAGTAAGTTTTGTATAATTTGCTTGACTAATAATAAGACGCGATTTTGGGCCTTCGACAAACTATTCGAACCAAAGAGGTGGAATTTCAATCATCTAGAGTGCATAATTGTATTCCGAATATTGATGCTCTAAAAATAGAACTTGGGATATTATTTTTTATTCTTTTTTAGGAAAAAGAAAATCATTCCTTATTAAATCCCATAGGATAACTTCATCTTGTTGGGCTTGGAGCTTTGCACTTTTTAGGGTATTATGATTATTAATTATTTTAATATTATTTTTATGGTTAAATTAACGTTAATTTAGACAGTATTTAAGCCAAGGAAATCTTTGATTGAATCCTTTAAATAGTAATCCATTTTAGATAGTAAAATACTGAAGTTGAAATAAAGATTCATTTTTTGTTTGGTATTTGGTAAATTATTTCCAACAGATTTAAATGCTTGAAAGTCTTATATGTATTGAATCTTAAATTTTATGCAAATCCTGCTTCTTCTTCTTCTTCTTCTTTTTTCATCAAAGCAGTTTTGAATAAAATCTAGGATTTTGATTTTAAGTTCCTTCTGTCTTTTGCCTTTGAATTCATGATCCATTAATTTAGACAGTAAAAACAGGTCATGCTAAGAGGATATGTTCTAAGAACCCTAAGACAAATGGAAATGAGCAAATGGACTGAGGCATGGAAGTATTTGGTTTTTTTTTTTTCATTTATTTCACTTGTAAATCAATATTTTATTTGTTTGTGCTTGCAAGGTTGTTTTTCTTTAGTTTAGCATTCAAATTTCGAGTTAGAATCTCAAATCAAGCAACGTACAAATGATTGTTGGAACTTATATTAAAACTAAATCGATTTATTTCATTTTCGCATTTTCTATGGCTATATTATTTTCATGAATACATAGGTTGAAATTTGTAGCCAACATTGATCTTTACTCCATATTCTTGATCTTGCAGATGAATGCTGGTGACATGATTAAAGCATGACCATTATTCTCATCCGTCTAATTTCTCTACTAGTATTCAAGAATGTATTACTTAGACTTCTAGTCTTGGTTGTGTAGCACTGGTTTAGGGGAAAAAAGGGAAATAAACTTCAGATATTGTATTGGTAAATATCAAACTTTGGTTGATATTAAATATTTCCCATTGTTAGTTCACCTTGGTTTCAATTAGTTTAACCATCATCTAGATCTTTCCATTTTCTGTTTTAATCTCAGCTAGTTTGTTAATATTACAGCTGGAGATTATTTTTGTATAGTTTGGTTTTGTCGATGGAACTATAGGGAAACCTGGAGAAGATGATCCTGATCTGCTCAATTCATGGATAAGGAACAACAATATTGTTATATCCTGGATTTTGAATTCAGTCTCCAAGGAGATTTCTGCCAGTGTGATCTATGCTGCAACTGCAGATGAAATTTGGAATGACTTGAAGGATAGGTTCCAACAGAAAAATGGTCCACGCATTTTTCAGCTGAGGAAAGAACTGATGAACTTGAATCAAGATCAGAACTCTGTTAGTATCTACTTTACTAAACTCAAAACCATTTGGGAAGAGCTGAGCAATTGCCAACCAAATTGCAACTGTGGAAAATGCACATGTGGTGGTGTAAAGGAATTAAATGCTTATCATCAAATGGAGTACATAATATCTTTCCTCATGGGGCTAAATGATTGTTTTTCCCAAGTGAGAGTGCAGCTTCTTCTCATGGATCCTCTGCGGGCTATCAACAAAGTTTTTGCCCTGGTTTCTCAGGAAGAGCATCAGAAGAAAATAGGTACACAAATTGCATTAGAATCTGATCACAATGGAGCTATGGCTCTTGCTTTCAGATCTGATAATAGCAACGGAAGTGATGGATATAATGTTGTCTCGAATGCCAGATCTACTGCAAATTATAAGAAGAAAGAAAGACCATTTTGTACATATTGCAATTACCATGGTCATTCAAATGATAAATGTTATAAGATACATGGTTATCCCCCAGGTTATAAGGTCAGATTGAAGAGCACACCTATCCCGGTTCAAATAAAGTGAATCAAGTATCTACTTTTATCATTCCTCATACTGAAATCAAGCAACAAACTGAAGCTTCACATGATTTTGGGAACTTTGTCCAGAATCTCAGCTCAACTCAGTATCAGCAACTGATGTCTATGTTCTCAACTCACCTAACTTCAAATGTCAATCCTTCTGATAAAAAAGGGAATAACTTTGAATCATATGCTACATGTACACGTTATTCAGTGTCCACGCATCCCATATTGTCTTCAAACACTATTTGGATAGTGGATTTAGGTGCAACCAGGCACATTTGTCCTTATGCAGCTGCATTCACATCCATGAAAGTTATTGAAAATTCGACTGTGACCTTGCCAAATCACACACATATTCCAGTCAAACTGTCTGGTGAAGTTCCATTAAGCTCAAATTTGGTGTTTCGTGATGTTCTGTATGTGCCACAATTTAAATTTAATTTGTTATCTGTTAGTGCCCTTTCATTTGACTCACAGCTCAACATCAATTTCTTTCCTAATCATTTCACTATCCAGGAAATCAACAACAAGAGGATGATTGGCAGGGGTGATCAATTGCAAAATCTTTATGTTCTAGATACAATGTTGTTAAATCATGATTCAAATGTTTCTGTAAACAACATTTCAGTTCAAGTTTGGCACAATAGACTTGGCCATCCATCTTTTAAGGGGTTGGATAGTTTGAAATCTTACTCGTTTCGTGACAACATGAATTTGAATAAAAGCAGTCCATGTTATGTGTGTCCTCTTGCCAAACAAAGAAGATTTATCTTTTGAGTGTAATAATCGTCTTGCTATTAATCCTTTTGACTTGGTGCATTGTGATATTTGGGGCCCTTACCATGCCAAATCTTATTCAAGACACAAATATCTTCTAACTTGGTAGATGATTGTTCTAGATTCACCAGGGTTCACTTGCTCAAGCATAAATCTGATGCAACTTTGATCATTCCAAGGTTCCTTAATATGACAGAAACCAAATTCCAAACAAAAGTAAAGGCGTTTAGGACTGATAATGCACCAGAGTTAGTATTCACTGATCTATTTGCTGATAAAGGTATCCTACATTAGAAAGACCTCAACAGAACTCAGTGTAGAAGGCAAACATCAACATCTTCTAAATGTAGAAAGGGCTCTATATTTCCAATCTAGAATACCCATCAAATTTTGGACAGATTTTGTTTTGACAGCTCCATGTCTGATCAACAGGACACCATCCCCTCTCTTGAAAAATAAATCCCCATATGAAGCTCTATTTAACAACCCAGAAGATTATTTCACTCTCCGAGTATTTGGTTTTCTGGCTTTTGCATCAACTCTACCTGCACATCGAACAAAGTTTCAGTCTCATGCTTCAATTTGTGTATTCTTGGGGTATCCTGTTGGAGTAAAGGGGTACAAGTTATATGACATTAAGACAAAACAAATCTTCATTTCCAGAGATGTTACTTTTCTTGTGGACATTTTTCCTTTCCATAAAATTGTAGAAACAGATCAAATGATTGATCTTTTTCTAGATTTAGTGCTGTTATCACTGTCTATAGATCAAGCTATTGGCTTTGATCAACACAAAGATAGGTCAGACTTGAATGATCATCAATCAACACCTGCCTCAACTAATTTTGGTCAAACATATTCTTTATCTTCTCAAAGGCAAACAGTGGAATTAAGAAGAGTCTCTCCTATGTTTAAAAGTCAGCCTAACTTCATGAATTCTAATGATGTTCTTCGAAGATCACAAAGGGTCATCAAACCCCCTGCATACCTACGAGATTTTCATTGCTACATGACAGCAAAGAAGTCTCATCATCCCATTGAAAACTTCATTTCATATGCAGCGTTATTGCCATCTCATAGAAACTTTATATTAAATGTTTCAGCTGATTGTGAGCCACATTTTTTTCATGAGGCTATAAAAATTCCTCAGTGGCAAGAAGCTATGAAACTGAATTTAAAAGACATGGAGAACAATAACACATGGTCTATTGTTCCATTGCCACAAGGGAAGCACTCCATTGGCTGTCGGTGGATTTATAAGACAAATATAAATCTGATGGTAATGTCGAAAGACACAAAGCACGCCTTGTAGCAAAAGGCTATACTCAGCAAGAGGGACTCGACTATTTTGACACATTTTCTCCTATGGCGAAGATAGTGACTGTTAAAATCCTTTTGGCACTTGCTTCTCATCGAAATTGGCACCTAGCACAACTTGATGTCAATAACGCAT
This sequence comes from Fraxinus xanthoxyloides, assembly GCA_903798325.1. Lineage (NCBI taxonomy): Eukaryota > Viridiplantae > Streptophyta > Magnoliopsida > Lamiales > Oleaceae > Fraxinus > Fraxinus xanthoxyloides. The sequence goes on from CAIGRL010076100.1 coordinate 10,736, forward strand.
TTCTTAATGGAGACTTGTTTGAAGAAGTGTACATGGACATTCTGGATATGAGATAAACAACCGATCAAGCAACAATGGAGTAAAGCTAGTCTGCAAGTTACATAAGTCCATTTATGGACTCAAGCTGGCTTCATGACAGTGGAATTCAAAATTTACTCAAGCTCTCATTCATCTTGGTTTCACACAATCTAAGGCTGATTATTCATTGTTCACTAAAGGTTCTGGCAATCAGTTTGTGGCATTAATGGTGTATGTTGATGACATTGTCATCACAGGTCCCAAATATTCAGGCTATTGATTCTTTAAAGAAGTTTTTGCACTCTCAGTTCAGGATAAAAGACTTGGGAACTCTCAAATATTTTCTGGGTCTTGAAATTGCTCAATCAAAAACAGGTATTATGCTGTCTCAGAGACAATACACACTACAGCTCCTTCAAGACACGGGATACATGGACTGCAAACCAGTGGCTACACCTATGGACTTAAAATTGTCCTTAAGTATTGCTGAAGGGGACTTACTGCCTGATGCTTCTATTTACAGAAGACTAATTGGTAGACTAATCTACTTGACAATATCCCATCCTGATATAACCTTCACAGTCCACAAATTGAGCCAATATCTTTCACAGCCTCTGTCACCACATTTAAAAGCTGCACACCATCTTCTTCGCTATATAAAGCAAAGTCCTGGCGAAGGGATTTTCTTTTCAGCTGATCCAGTGATTCCCATGAAACCAAGCATTTTTAGATGCTGATTGGGGTTCTTGTATAGACACAAGAAAGTCTATCACTGGTTTTTGCATTTTTATTGGAAATTCTTTAGTTTCCTAGAAAGAAAAGAGACAAGCCACTATCTCTCGTTCTTTAGCAGAAGCAGAATACCGTGCTCTTGCTGCAACTGCTAGTGAAGATCTTTGGATTCAACAGTTGCTAAAGGATTTTCAATTTCATGTTTCACAACCTGCCATTCTCTTCTGTGATAATCAAGCAGCAGTCCAATTGGCCTCCAATCCTATATTACATGAAAGAACTAAGCATATCGAGGTTGACTACCATTTCATCCGAGACAAGGTTGCATCAGGAAATGTGAAGCTTCTAACGATTCGTTCTCAGCATCAACTTGCTGATATATTTACTAAGCCACTTCCCTCTTCAATTTTAGCTCCATTATTGGCCAAGATGAACGTCAAAAATATATACCGTTCATCTTGAGGGGGCGTATTGAATATTGTTAAGAAAATAAAATGATAGA
>CAIGRL010076116.1:0-19494 GCA_903798325.1 Fraxinus xanthoxyloides
ATTTTGTATCAAATTTTGCACCAAACTATAATTCATCTTCAACCATTATACCAAATCAGCAATGTTTAATCATTTTCTTCTCTTATTTTCTTATTAGTAATTTATTTATTTGAAATATTAATTATTTATTTATTTTAGAAATATATAAATTACTAAATAAATAATTGTGCGAATTTTTTAAAAAATATTAAATTCATTAAATAAATATATTATTAAAACATGATACAATTAAAACATACTAAATTACCAAATATGAAATTGAAATATCATTGCAATTTAATACTCATAATAATAATAATAATAATTGTATTAAAAATTATATAATTAAAATGACACAAATACCCTCCAAACAAACTTTTGGCAAATTAAATGAAGAGCAAAATTGACTTTGCACCATTATAGAAAAATGGTGTAAAAGATGGTGATCATTGGAGACACATTTGTACCAAAATTTGGTGTATTTTGGTGCGAAGAGGTCTCCATTGGAGATGCCCTAAGATGGTTCCAGAGAATCCAGTGGATACTGTTTTTCTCTTCATTTTGTTTTTTGTTTATTGCTGACGTAAAAAAATGAGCAGCTTATGTTAAAAAAAAAGTAAATTTGTGTTACTTAAAAATTAAAAATAAGTTAACATGTTTACTTAAATTTATTAAGGTTAATTACATATCTCCTTGAATTATTGATTTTTCGGAAATTTCAGTTATATATTTTGTATCCCTTCTTATTAAAAATATAATGCGGCGTCGTGTAACTGAGCAGTACTAATTACTTACTTCTCGGGTGATAGTTCCACNCACCATTATAGAAAAATGGTGTAAAAGATGGTGATCATTGGAGACACATTTGTACCAAAATTTGGTGTATTTTGGTGCGAAGAGGTCTCCATTGGAGATGCCCTAAGATGGTTCCAGAGAATCCAGTGGATACTGTTTTTCTCTTCATTTTGTTTTTTGTTTATTGCTGACGTAAAAAAATGAGCAGCTTATGTTAAAAAAAAAGTAAATTTGTGTTACTTAAAAATTAAAAATAAGTTAACATGTTTACTTAAATTTATTAAGGTTAATTACATATCTCCTTGAATTATTGATTTTTCGGAAATTTCAGTTATATATTTTGTATCCCTTCTTATTAAAAATATAATGCGGCGTCGTGTAACTGAGCAGTACTAATTACTTACTTCTCGGGTGATAGTTCCACGATTCCGATCACCACCTTTTACATGGTTCAACTCACTTTCGCATATTAATTGAGCTATTAGAAAATTTATTTTGGGCAGGAAAATTTTATTGCTTGTTTGATAAAATAATTTTGTTAACTTTCAATTGATGAGACTTCAATTTTAACTATACAAATTTATGATTCACAACTTTTATTAACTTTACAATTATGCATCTTATCAACTTTTATCTAAATTCTATTAATATCATGTTTGGTATCGATTAAAGTTTAGATTTTAATTTAAATCAAAGTCAACAGATCATTTTAATCATATATTTTATGGATCATATAACTTTTTAATCATACATTTCACCAACTTCTATCAGAATTTAATAAAAATCTGATTTTATTCCCTTTCGGCTAAAACTTTTATCAAGCTTATAATGAGTTTGACCACATAACATGGGACAAGAGGGTATAAGTTTTATTAAAGCTTGACAAGTTTTTCTCATAAAATGAGATGATTGAGGGCTCTATATAGGAGCAAGAGGATAGAACTCATCTCTCTTGAATTGTGAGTAACTGTTTTACTGTTTTTGTGTATTTGATATCCGTTTGTGTTTTGTCCTCGATTTTTTTTACGAAAGGAATATGCCATTTGGAAATGTGATATTAGTATCATTAAATTGGATACCGAACTGAGTTGGTTTCCACTGACCTTAATATTTTGACCCTGTGTTGATTTTTATAGTATAATATAGTTCTTCGCTTCTCCTCAAGTACAGTGGTGGATTACCTTAAAACAGTATCGCGAGTTCTTGTTCAGCCTTTAATTACACAAGGCGTTATAAGTTATACCTAAACAATGCTCCAAATCCACCCCGCAAAATATGAAAATTCATTAATAGACTACTGGAAAAAAAAAAAACACATATTACAAAGGACTATGACTTTACTAAATCATAACACATACATTGGCTTTGGTGTCCTAAAGATAGAACTGATTTCCATTAACAAGTATCATTACATTAATTATGCATACTCCATTTACCAGTCCTGGGATCACCTTTCATCGACTTCCGCCGTCGCCCACCATCGCAACCACAGTCACCTCCTCCACGAACTTGCTCGCTGAATAATCTCCGCCACGACCATTCTTACCAGGCATGCCACCAATATCGAGCCATTTTCATCCTCAAAAAAGGATGAGTTTTAAGAGAACTAGCCACCAAAAATAGTATAGATATATATAGATACTCAACTAACTTGTTTTGACCGAAACTTTTGTCTTCTTTAATCAGCTTCTTTCATTAGAAAAACGCTAGCATTTTAGTGGAAATTTACCTACACTTGCACTTTCAACACAATTTACAAGCATTTTCAGTGTCATTACATAGGGCATCTAGCCGACTAAGCACTCGTCTTGAAGGTAAATGCTTGACATTGTCAAGTCTAAAGATTGAATAAATTATGAATAGACTAAAGGGGGTGTTACAGCCCCATTATTTTTTAAGAATGTATTTTGGAATAGTAAGTTGATGAAGAATGTATGGTTAAAAAAGTATTATTTTAATGAAGAACGTGTAATTAAAAACAAGAGAGAAAAAAAATATATTTTGGGAAAAATAGGAATCAAACATCCCCTACACCAAATATTAAACTTGAGGTATAAGAATTATGCTCATTTTCAGATTCCATAGAGTAGCCAAGTTAACGATTTATAAATCCGACTTAAACTTTGAATTTGATTTATTGTATCCCTTTTTCAATATGGCTTGCGATTGGCAAGATCAACGTTAACAATACGAGGACTTAATCAAATGGCAACCCCTATGGACTCCTTTGTAAAAACTAATAACTTATTGTTGAAGCAATGTGATTACATTGTATTCTCCGACGACTTGACAATATATAATTAGGGTCCCAGGTCGAGCTGAGCACACAACTGGACTGCTAATCTAAACCTTAACCTCCAAGTTTGTTGCATCATATCATGTTATGTCATGGGCTTTTCTTAGTATAAACCAAAGCAGTGGAAACTTGGAATTTTCACCCATAATAGAACCTTACACGTGTCTAAGTATTAATTGATTTATGGATACACATTCAACAATTTGAGCAGATTGGAGAAGGCAACTGACAAGTTTGTCACATGCCCAATTCTTAATCTCAATTCATGTCATGGGCTTTATTTTTGTAATATCAAGTAAATGTGCACAATATTAGTATTCTTCGATTCTCATTGCTGATCCTGAAGGTGGACACCACCAACCTTGCATAGGCTAGTGAACCCATCAAAGTCATATTCAAATTTCGGGGCCAACCTGATCACTATCCGAGTGAGTTTCAATCTAGGAGAAAGGGTATTGAGAAGGTTCGAAGATTCATTTAAAAAATTAGGAATGTCAGAACATTTAGTCCGCACCACGTCCCTAATTACCTTGTTCCTGATCACATTTTCTGCACTAATTGTTGTGTTGAAACCTCGAAATATTGAATTCTTAAAATCGATTACGAAACAAGAAAAAAGAAAACATCATATGAATTCTCTCACTCAAAAAATCACGTGACAAATTTAAAGTTTTACCGGAGGTCACTCAAAGATTTATTTCCTGATGGTTGTCTCATTTTCAGTTTGATCACTCAATTTATTTTTCCTTCAATTGATCATTTCGTCTATAAATGTTATCAAAACATATATACGAGAACAAGCTGTAATAGCAGCAGGCAAGCAAAATTTTATTATCTTTCTCCCTGAACATAACTTAAACTTTTTGTTAGATGAACAAGGTGCCAATGGAGTCATCTATTTCTCTAAAATAAAAGTAATAAAAAAGAGTGACAAATGAATCGAATTTGGAAGACAAAAAACCCTCTTTCCCCATAATTAAATAAATAAAAAAAAATATATGTATACTATACAAATTCAAAATTACAAGTCAATTAAAAAAAATGAAAATAAAAAAATTCACCCTCTATCCTCAACAAAAAGAACATAAAATTTTTCTTTGCTTTACAAGTCAACAATCTACCTCTATTCTCTTTAATACAGGATCTAATTTACACCCAGCCAACTTTCGTAAAGCAACCCCATTGCATTAGTATATAAGTCAAAACTGAGATTATGGATGATCCATAATAAGCTCTATGTAACTTCTATACGATGATGAACTTTTAAAAGCCTCTTCACTTCCACATCTCATTTCTGCTTTCACTGGACCGGTCCGGTCTGGATTTTCGTAAATTGGCACGACTGAGCTGTACATTATGAATTCGTTTTGGGTTTGTCCTCTGCAGAATGACATTCCCAGTATGTTATGACTCGAGAATCAAACTCATGGAGGAATGCAAGTGTACATGATAAGATTGAAAAGATTATCTCATAGTATAAAGAGGTAAATAAGGATGTAGAAGGATATTCATCACAACACAAACAAAATCCTATCTTTTTTGGTTAAACCATCTTTTTTATTCTTCTAAACCAAAAACCAAGAACCTAAAAATGCCAAAACAGGCAATGAACAAGACAGTTGCAAACCTCCTATCAAGAAGAAAATAAATTACTAAAGACCATTTGGGGTTCAAACTGATTCCAAAAGTTCTCACATTAAATGAGACACATTGACAAATACCAAATCTGATACTCTAAAAAAGTCACTGCTTAAAATCTTCGACACACAATACAGGTAATATTGATACAAGTAGACAATGACAGCTTGTAAGAAGAATTGAAAACTAAAATTACAACTACTTTAGTCATAATATATTAAATGAAAAGAAGAGTAGCAAGCAACTTACGTATTGACTTTGGATCTTTATGTACAAAAAAACTTGCAGCAACTATAAGATAGCAGAATAGGAGCATCAGCCCTTTGAAGTAATTCGATGTTCCCTCCTGCAGACATGAAATCCTTCATCAAGACTGAATGAATTTGCAGTGTACATGATTGGTATGCATTATTAGATTGTACTGGACAATACAATAGGCAACATTAAACTTTTTTTCTTATTTAATTTTGCCAAGATTGTTTAATCCACCTTATCAAACATGTCAACATGGTGATACTCTCATTTGACAAAAAAACTGAGAGACATGCATCTCAGGAGCTCACCTGCAGCATGAAGGCCACTACAAGAACAGTCATAAAGAGAGTAGCAGTCTCGAAAAGTTGAAAATTCAAGTCCATAGGACGCCCCATGATCCATCCAACTACCACACAGAAGGGGATCTGGAATAATTGCAACACCGAGACGGGTATTAAGGGAACGCAAAATAATTCACAAAACAGAAGGAATGTACTCGGAAACAACTTCAATTAACAGACAGAATTTCCCAACACTGCAGTTATTGGTAAACTACTTTATAAACCAAAGAGTGATCTTCTAAAGGTTTGAACTAAAGTTTCTTCACAGATTCTAGGTGTAGATGGTGCTGAAAAGATGGGGAAGGATAAGAAGGTCGAGTCTAGAAACATGATGCAATAATAAAATTCTGAAAGCAAAGTTCTGCCAAAAAAATCCACATTCATGCTGTCATTGTATGACTAAAGAAGGGCAATATATGAATATTTATATCATCTTATTATGGGAAAAATAAAGGTTGCATGACTTAGATGAATGTGCCGTGCCATTCACATACATATTTCTCAAGGGAACCTTATTGAAATACTACGGATGTATAAGCTTTCAATCACTTATCAAAAAGGGAAAACTGATAATTGTCATTAAATGTCTTCCAATCATTATTCCACACAAAACAGTAACTATAAAACACCAATCCATGCACCATCTTGCAAGCATATAAAGGAAGTTGTGTAGCATCAAGCCAAGAAATGTCTAGCCAATAATCTAGAAAATGGACACCACAAACCCAAAAGTGGTTAGTCTTAAAATTGTGACCATATAGAGTTTCTGGAGAACATTGATTTGACAGTCCACTTAAATAACTGCGGTTCAGTTCATATTAGAACATGTTGACTTAGAAGGGAAAAATTTATCCTTGCTTTATACCAAACATGGAATTCGAGCCTATTTAGCATGTAACGATTAAAATTTAAGATTTCAAACATCAGATTCTAAAAATGGCAACTTGGCAGCAAGCATATTTATTTATTCTAAACATACCCCAAACATGGCTATTTGAGTTGATGAGCCTATTGCCACTCCCAATGAAATATCCTGATCATGAACAAACGAATTAAAAATCACGATCTAACCCATAAGTATGGTATAATAAACAGCAAAATAAACATGTACAAGTTTGTCTTTCACTGCAAACATAATAGCGCCTGCATGTTCCGCAGCATTCCCAACAATTGGCAGCAGTATAACACTTATAAATGCAATTGGAATGTTCATTGCAGCAGATGCCCCCTGAAACATAACCATTTGACCTTAAGAGTGCATCACCAGGATGAAATGAGATCTCCTTCCCCAAAATTTATATATAACAATATCTTGTTAAAAATTTTGTGAGCCCACATGCGGAAGAGAGAGGGAGATATGATTGATAAATGATAGAATAAGCAGCAATTCGTGCGGACAGAATAGGTACTTCTTTTTCCAGTGAATAACTGGTGGGTATTGCATGTAGAAAATCTTTGTCATCACATACGTTAGCATGATAACCAAAAGTTTACGTTAATAAAATGTTACCTCTATGGCGTTAACCAGGTATTCTGACAAGACAGATATCAAAGAAGTAATTATAAATAACCACGTAATAGATTCCCACTTTGAGATCTCTGGAAGTTCATCATCATCTGAGCCTCCATCCGTCGGAGTCCCTACCTGAATTTCCATTATTTTCCAGTTAGACTAACTATAGACAAAATCCAGCATTCTTGAAAGACCGTGAAATGTTTAAACTTAAGATGAACTTGATTCAGAAAAGCAAAAATGCAAAAAAAAATCAGTTTTTTGGAAATTTTTTGTAACAAAATTGAGTCTGGTCCTATACTTTAGAACTTTACCGGATGTGCTACAATAGAAGGGTGGAATCTGAAGTTCGATATCAGAAAAGCGACTTGGTAATGGTGTTAAGCTATACCATAAAACATCACGTAAGCTAGAACTAGAAAATCTTGTCCTTCCTATTTTGTTATGAAATATACAGAATAATCTGTTGTGAGGAGGAGATTTGTGATTTTAAGTTGCAGTAGTCCTTATTCTAACACCTATCACAAATGAATCTTGAAGGAGGAATAAAAATTAAATTCAGATTCATGATGCACAGTAGCACCAATGTACCACAAAATTAAAAGAAGGGCAAGGAATGATTTAGGCAAACAGACAGTGTAGAGAACAATGATAAAGCGACAAACCTCACTTATAGGGGAATAGAGGTTCTTTTCACTTGTTAGCTGGAAAAAAAGGTATGCACCATATGCTATAAGCATAATGCAACTACTAAACCTTGAAAGCACGAGCTCAGACTTGCCAAAATGCAACTCAGTGTGAGTGAAATGGAGGACAGCTGGGAACAAGAGACCCATCACTGCCATCAAGAGTAATCCCGAATTCATCACTGCAGATGCCTAAACATGATATAAAAATTGCTCTTGTATTTAGTTAACTATAACGTTAAGAGAGTTGAACAACAGAAAAATTTCAAGAAGTTCATCTCTTCCAGAATGGAAAACCAAAATGACTGGTCATTTCACCTACCTTGTTGAACACCTGCTCCTTCCTATAATGCACAATTCCACCACCAAAAAATGCACAACCAAGGACCAACAGCATGTTCGAAAGAATTGATCCCAATAACGACTGCTGAATGACGCGTAACATGCCACTTTTCATTGCATGCATTGAGATTATCAGCTCTGTTGCATTTCCAAATGTAGCATTTAAAAGACCCCCAACTGCATAAACAACCATTAGATACAGTTAACATAGTTTCAATGTTATCAAATTAAACCACAAATGCACGTTCCCTTTCACTGATGAGTATCAAAGAATCAGTTTTTCAAAGGTATTCTCCGTGACAATAGTTGCACTTCCTCTTTTAATCTTGAATTAGATTGAAACTTGTCTCTAATCACTGAGTTATTTTCTTTTACCCTTCCTCTTACAACTAAATCATTCACGAGCTATTACCCCTTTTTTCGCAAAAACAATTCTTCCAATCTATAGAGTAAAAAGGGGTTAACATTTATACTGTAAAAAAATGTTTTTTTTCTTTCGTAAACAGAATCATATCAACAAAGTGATCTTAATAAGGGAGGTAGAAAGAATAAAAATTAAAGTCTGATCCTCATCTTCAACTTTCACATTTTCACATTTAGAATAATCTTATTAAAGTTATCTAGATAAGACTTAATAGGTGCATCTTCTCTCTTCTGATTGGTATAGAAATGTTCTTTCAAATACAATCTGCTGGAGAGGGATTTCTCCATGTATAGACTAAATGAAGCAGCTGACATTTCATAGCAATCCCATGTAGTACCTCACTTGACAGTGACAAATAAACTACACAATCTGCTCACTCCAAGAAATTGCTTGTTCCATCTTATAGCATTGTTATTTGGCAAATCCTCTTTACCCATTTAGCGCCTTAAAAACCTTTGTTGAACTAATATGGCCGCATTTTCACACACATCTGCCATAATTGTTACACGGCTCAGCTATAATTGTCACATGAGCCCCAAAATTGGATTCGATACAGCATTTAAAGGGAAAAAACAAATGCGATTTATGTGGTTTGTTAATTGGCCTACATGGCTGCATCCACAGTCGGGGGAGAGGAAGAATTTTATTACTCAACAGAGAAGATGATAAAAAGGTACTAAAAACTCAATTCAATGCTCAGATACTGACAAAATTTTAATACCAAGTGAAAATGAAATACTAAAGCCTCGCTGAAAAAGATTGCTTCTTATGACTATCACTCAAGTTGAGATGCTTGCAATGTACTAAGTGAGTTTAAATATACAATGAGAAGAAAGGGGGTTACTTACTAGTTGACTTAGATCTGGGACAATACAAAGCATCAAATAAGAGAAGTAAATGTTGAGATTCAAGTCTGATAATTAAGGCATTTGAAGAATTGTTATATAATAATGAGGATTTGAGGAAATTGAAGAAAAACCTGTGGGTCCAGTGTAGAAAGCCAGCTGCCTACATTTAAAGAAAAAACAAAAACCATCTCGATTATCATCGATCAATCCAACAAAAAAGCAAAAAAAATGAATAGAGATCTGTATTATGCAAGCTAAGTACAAGCAATAATGTGAATGTAAAGCCACTCAATATAAATCAATTTTCCTCTCAAAAAAAATAATAATAATTTATCTTTGTATGGTATCCTTGAGATTGCTCACAAGTCCCTGATCCTTAATAGCAAAATAAAGCTTTTACTCCTCCTTAGTTGAACAATGAGAAGCAAGCATTTGCAGAAAACAATATAAATTGTTCAACGTATATATTAATTGCCATACATATATGCTTCTAGACATATCCTTCTATTGATGCCATGCATTTATATTTGATGTTTAGAATCTTACTCTGTAGCCCAGCCCAAACGTTCTGCCAGCGGAATGATGCCTAATAAGCTTAGAAAGAATACCCATCCCTGAAATTATGTGAGAAATATGTGAGAAAAAGAAATACATCTTGTATGTCGAATGATGTTGCAGCCCGAAAAAATTGCAACTCACATGATGGTTTGTTAATTTATCAACTACTATTGCTAAAGGGCCACAAGATGCCAGCAAGTTCAGTTTGCTGGAAAACAAAACGATCTTAATACTGTTTAGTGCGCTATTTAATATATGTTTACGACCAAACTCTTGCGTTCCAACATCAAAGAAAGATCTGTGAGGAGCTACATTCAGAGCGGTTGTCTTTCTATCCATTGGCTGAGGGCTTACGAGGCTCTCATTGTCAGGCTTCGTTACTGATCTTCCATCTATAGATCCCATCTGTTGAGCCATTCTTTTCATCAGATATCATTACCCTCCAGAAAGAAAAAGGAAAATCCATATCCCTAAGTATAAAATAAATCAACAGACAAGCATTACAATCAACTATCTCTAATTTATTGAGCCATAAAATATCTGAGAAGTTGTTTTGTTATCAATTATTATCACTATTGTTGATCACAGCTTATTGTGGACTGTTACTGGTTTTTAACTATTCAAGGCAATTGGGAACCCAATGAACTAAATCTTTTCTTAAAATATAATGAAAGGTGAAGAAAAAATTAAGTATCAGTCCAAAGTATTTCAAATTGATATAAAGGATCACCCATCTAGATTACACAGAACAATAGCGTCTAGGTAGAACTATGCAAAACTAAGAAAATTATATGTATACTACAATAATTGCCATATGCAATACTCAGGTAAATTTTCACCCTTTTGAAAATGGCTAAACAGTATATTTATTCCCTAGTAATATCGGGTATTTCCTTAAAACACCATATCTACTGCACTCACCGCCTCTAAATGCTTTTCCAATTCTTCAAATAGAATTTAAAATGATTTATACTCTGTATTCAATATTTGATGACAAGGAAGAAGGGAAAATTACTGAAGGGACATCTAAAAAAAAATCACCTCAATATGGGAATTGATCCCTGACATATGTGAATGATTATTAGCCATCCACTACAATTGCTGTTGCAAAGAGGTAAACATAAACCGTATCCCCATTCCCAAACAAGGGCATAGCCGCTCCGCCGCTCAACCACAGAGAAAATTGTTCAAAAACCTAAATCCTAACAAATTACAAAAGAATGCAAATCAGTCCTAAAATATAACATAAACAAAAAGACCTAATACGGAGACAACAAGAATCCATAAACAGACATGTGTATTAAAAATCTTGGAAATGACGAAACAACAAAATCAAGAATCAGCCAACTTCGTTTTGCCGTCGAATTCCTCTCTGACCCAAAAAAGACAAGCGGATAGGGGATGCTTTAGGGGTGAAAAACTTGCCTATTGTTTGAAGTCAAAGACTGCTGCTACATACCCATGTGGTGATTCGCATGATTGTAAAATTGTCAAACAGTAAGAAGAAAGTAGATTTTTATTAGGCAGATATTCAAACCATCATAAAATTCGTGGAAATTTCTTGCTTTTGTTTCATATGTATCGGTTTCTTTGATTTGAATTTTTTTTTCCTTTGTTATTTGGGCGAGGTTTGCGCGGGGATGTAAAGGAAAGGATGGTCTTTGCGGAAAGAGGCAGTTGAAGTAGTTATTCTAATTCGAGTTAAATCGTGTGAGATGAAACTTCATTGTCGGAATATGAATTTATTTTATTTTATTTTATTTTATTTTTTGACGTAGAAACTCGCGGCCGTTACCTGTGAGTGCGCACTAGGTAAATATCGCTCCATGTGCAGTAGCCCACAAATCACACATGAGAGATAAACCGCACTAGGCGAGCCCGGTGCGACGAACTCGATCGATGAAGTATTAGTAAGAGATTAGAATTCATGACCTTCGATCTCTACGTTCACCCACTCCACCAACTCGACCATTCCCAAAGGGGTTGGAATGTCAAATTTTTATAGCATAGAAGTGTTAAAACATTTCCCCTTAAAACAAAACCCACATTTTTTGCTCCAAAAAATATTTATTTTAACATTAAATAATCACATGATACTCATGTAATGTCAAACTGAAATAATAGATTTATCCAAAACGATTCATATATTTCAAAACAATCCAAAAGATTACTTTATATAGAATTTGGAATACGATGCAATTCTAATGTTAAAAAACATATCACATTGCTTCAATCCATATGTGACGTCACGTGAGCGTCCCAAAGGCCATCTAACATTCAAATACATTGGTTCTATTAGTTGTGGACATGGACATCATAGTTTTAAAGGGTTGAAGACACAGATGTCACTCTAAAGAAAGTTGAGAACGCCTAGTAAAATTTACTCTTATAAACAACTATAGGTGTTTCTATACCAAATTCGTAATGTCATAGCGTAGTGTCATGGATGGCGTCTTAGTTTGGTATAAATTGCCAATGATCAAAGAAAATGCAAATTTACAATGACATTATAGAGAGCTTCAGAGGTAGCACATTCATGCATTTGTAAAAGCCCCTATGTTATGGGTATTTGTCTACTTATCCTTACATGTAGATTCATGAATTGTGCCATTCTAGACTGGTCTACAAAGCCTGATTCTAGGCTCATTATTTTCAATGCTCAGATCTCTCTTATAATCTTCTTCTACCTTCTCCAAGAGAAATGGCACTACATAAAGAAGCAAGGAGTCATTTTATGCAATGAAGCAGTACAACCCACTGATAAGAAATGTCTCCAAGACTCAACCAGAAAGAAACATCACCTGAGCCCTGTTGAGAATTCAGATGCCAGAATTTTTTTATACTTTTTATTAACAAAGCATCACATTGCAACAGAATAGACTATGTAGTTCCTAATTATTCTGCATTTGTTTTGTACATAAATTTCAATGGTCTGGAGGCTCCAATCTCGTTCGATTAGTAAGGCCTTGTTAATGGGAGAAGATGGGAATAAAGAATAAGGAACCTCCCTTAGTTCTGCCAAACATCTGGAATTATATATGCAGCATCAAAATCTAAAGATCAGAAAGGAAGAGAGAATATATAGATATGATTTGATAATCAACATTCAGCTACAAGTTCACTTTGCTCATTCTCTACCCTCGTAAACTCCAATTCAAGAAATTAAAATGTATACACTCTTCTTAGGCATGATGAAAAATTACTGGATTTTGATATGTCAAATATATTCAATGATTTTCAATAAGATTCGATAATATGGACGTCAAGCCGTAATTTTCGACGTTCTCCGTAATCTCCAAAGCGTACCATGGTTCAACTGTCAAGAATGTTGTGGTCACTTTCATTTCAATAAGATTCGATAATAGATACGTCAAGCTCTAATCTTTGACGATCTTCGTAATCTTATTTAATCTCATTAACATGATAGATAGAACTTTTAACGGAATAAGGAATATAAATGGACGTATAAACTCACAATGGAGTTCATTGACTAAAATCAATGTTCATTGCTTGGTTATTACTCGTGGACACAAGCAAATCGCAAATTGATATAAAATGCAGGTAAACACATCATTGACCAAAAAGGGAAGATTTCGCCTCAAGTGGTTCACAACATCTCGAAGTTCTCTCGTCTTCATATTGTAACAGCATAAAAGATGCAAAAAGCAAAAACTAACCTTTGAGAAAATTCCTAATGTCAAACTATTAATCGGCCAAAATTATTGGCCACATGCAACGGTATAATGAATCTGTATATCCAAAAATGTGCCCTTTGATTATTAAGACTCATCTGATTATATGAATACAAGGAACTGAGACATCTCTACAATATGTACAGAGTTTATCTCATGGAAATAGCTGCACATAACCAGTTGCAATAGCAATTCCTAAAATGATAAGAGGTGGAAAAAGGACAAATGCTCCAATAGTGGCAAAGAAAACTGAATCATTCCTTTGAGACACTTCATTCAAGTAAGCCTGTCTTTTGATATTCCTCCTCTGCGAAATAGTTAAGAATTTGGCACTAAACTTCTTCAGATTTTTACCCAGTGGAATGCTGAAATCATCATCACGATCTCCAACCAATTTGACAAGCTGATCATGTATAGTCAGTCTATCAGAACTACCATCACTCTCATAACCTGTCAAGTGATAACCAAAATTAGCTATTTAAATGTTTAATAGAAGTAAATATCACCATCTTGGGAAGAAGGAAAAGGAAAGGGAAAGCTAAATTTGATGTGCTATAGTCCAAACTGGGCAATACCATTAACAGAGGAGCCACCGGAAGTAAGTTGCTCCAACAGATCCAGTTGCACCCGGGCAGAAGATGACGATCCTTAAATTGAATGGGTATTAGAAAGACATTAGTCAGATAAATCTAATTAAGTTGTTATAAGAAAGGGATGGAATACAAAAGATCTTGAGAAGAACTGATGATACAGCTTTAATTGGATGGATTTATTCCCAAAGGAAGCATGCGGATATCATCAATCGTAAAGCCATAAATTTGAAAAACAAAGTCTGATATTTGTGTGGTTTCACCTCAATTTAACATTTAGACTCATTTATGCCCAAACAGCATTTATGTCCTCTATCCTGATAAGTGATAATCTTAAATCTTCATCAAAATTTTCTACTATCACCCTTTTCTTTGTTACTGTTGAACTTCATGTCAAGGGAACCATTTGGAATGACTCATACCCCACATATCATTTAAAATTTAAGTGTTCGATTGAGTGTAGCCTAGTTATTCTATTCACTTGAAGAGATGTATTGGGCATTATTTCTCAGTATTAGTTCGTCCAAACTTCGTACATTATATAAAAGAATCGGAGGAGGGTGTTTGTTTTTCTTAGCGTGTGAGAAAAGATAGAGAGGTGTGAGATCTCCATTGTGTACTCATTTTCGGTTATAGTGTATATTCCACAGGATAAACCACTTTAAATCTCTGTGTTTCAATGTGTGCGTTTCTATTTTTTGTTTCATTCATTATTGCTCTATAAATTGGAAATTGGGCTTAAACCTAAAATTAGGATGGAGCCTTTTATTAACACCATGCCATATGAAATGTATAGTATTGCTACAATCCTTCTCTTTTCACCATTTCTTGTAATGAAACTCTATAATCGTATTGTCTAAAAGCTTAAACTCTATGGCATGGATTAACTTTCGACATACTGCTTCATGTGCAGGTTAAAAGTCTCAACGTGAAAAACTATCCTAGTCTACTGAGATATCATCGAAT
Source organism: Fraxinus xanthoxyloides (assembly GCA_903798325.1). Classification (NCBI taxonomy): domain Eukaryota; kingdom Viridiplantae; phylum Streptophyta; class Magnoliopsida; order Lamiales; family Oleaceae; genus Fraxinus; species Fraxinus xanthoxyloides. Next base: position 14,924 of record CAIGRL010076116.1, read on the forward strand.
TTATTGGATCTCAACATAGTTACAGCATGAAAATTAAGATTATGAAGTGATATGTCACTAAAATCTTGGGACTTGTGTCTCCTAGGATTACGTCTTCATCATTATCACTAATCCATTATGACTGCATTAATAAGGGAAGCAAAACCTGTTTTTTGATTTTCACTTATTTATCAAGTGCATATAACAATAGTCTAATCAACAACAACCCAAGTTTCTTAAATCATTATTCATGAAAAAATTTCTGGGTTTTCCTCCAAAACAAAATTAAAAAAAGGGTTAAACAATATCAAGAAATACCAAGATACCATAATAGGCAGGGGATTCCTCCTCAGTGACTCTACTCTCAGCTCCTTCAGAGAAAGCAGCTGCTTTCAGAGAAGATGGAGATGGAGATGGAGATGGAGATGGAGTGGAATTTTCATAAAGCTTCAAGAGATGTTTGTTATTTCTAATTTTCAGTGAATGAGTTTTTGGGTGTAGAAAAGCAATACCAAAATTCAGGGCCATGGGATAATTTTGGTGTTCTGAAATTTTCTAGTTCTATATTTGGAAGCTTTTGTGTTTTCATTTCAATTGCTATTCGATAAACGGACACCTCAATTTAAGTCTGAATTCAAGAAATTAGATCCTCCACAAATATTTCCTGTGGGTCCAGCATCTTCCTGAAGCAGCCAAATCACTTCAATAATAAATGACAACCTTGGAATATAGATAGGGGCGTATTCACCTTTTACAATAGCATATGTGCGTCATTCTTATGCATTCCATGTGTCTGGACCTCGAAATGTTCCTTCTCCAAAATGGGAAGACCTCGTCAACTCCTGTTGGTCAGTGCCCATTCTCGCCATTTTTCTCATCTTCTCATCTAATGTTTCTGTGTTTGTGTATACATGGTTTGGCATTATATACTTCTACTATGTTTCAAATGAATGTCTGTATGTTCAACTAGTTCTTGATTTTTGTCGATTTAAGGTAATTATCATTGAATTTATGTAAATGGCCAAGATGCTTTTATGTGTTCAGTTTTGACCCTGCTTTTGAATCCAGTGATTGGATTTTTCTTAAAGAACTTTGTCTGTATAGTGAATTCTGCTCTTTGCATTTGAAAGTATTGAATGTAGAATATATACTTGTAGCTTTGATGTTCTGTAGTTTTTCAGTTCTGATTGGATTTGATTTAGTACTTGAAGGGTACAAAAACACAGATAAGATTTAAGCGAATTGCATTTTGCAGGAAGGATATCAATCATAAAAGGACAGCAATTGCATGTTTTATACCCGCAGTTTACTTGCTAGAACTTGACAGACAAGAAAATCGAAGCGATAAAAATGCTCTTGCTCCTAAATGGTGGATACCCTTTAAGCGCGCTCTCTGAAACCCGAAATAGATGGATCAATATTCGGGAAATACTTGAATAAGATTGTGTTGCAGCTTTGGCATACCTTTTACTGCTTCGACCAAGCCCCTGTCTGGGCTTCATTTTATCTAAAATATATTTTTATCTTCTTTTTTAATCACAAATTTTCTAATAAAATAATATTACACATAATCCTTTTCCTTCTTTTCGAATCATATATTTTTCGAAAAATCACAGTTCCAAAATATATTTTTCCCAAAAAATACATTTTAATGGAGTCCAAACAGGGGCTAATGGCACGCCAAGGGCTGTTTTAGCACTTTGAGGAAGATCTTCGTTTCCTAGCTTGGGAATGTTTGAAGGGATCACTGAGATTTAGTTGCACTTTCAAGGCAATGAGATCGACTACTGACAAGTATGGAAGCGACAATATATGTATTGCAGGACATTCTTTAGGAGCTGGTTTTGCTCTCCATGAAGGAAAAACATTAGTCCAACAAGGAATCTGCGTGGAGGGACATATGTTCTATCCGCCCTCGATTTCATTAGATTCGAGTCTAAGAAACATCGGGGAAAAAGCTGAGGTCATTTGGGAGAGGTTCAAGTCAATGCTTCCTTCGAGCACTGAAACTCAGTCGACCGGTGACAAGGGAATGATGAAATCTACTACATTGGGATCAAAGCAAAGGATACCTCACTTGTATGTAAACAATAGAGACTACATTTGTTGTCCTATACTAACTACATGAATCAAAAGGTAACAATGCTGCTGATATCAAGAAAAATGTAAAACCGACAAATATATAATTATAATTTGTTGATTTCATAATCCTTAAACCGTTAAAAAGGATGAAATTCCCAGCAAACTTAAGAATCCAAGTACGTTTCATGAATGGGAACGTCATTTGAAGGAAAAAGAAAAATCCTGAAACAAAATAGCGTAAGATGAGAAAGGGCTATGACAGCAATAATAAGCGGATTATGATGAGCTTTTATGTATGTTTCATGAATGGGAATGTCATTCGAAGGAAAATATACTTCTTTAGAACAAAGAATTTGCACATAGTGGAATGGATGCTCAGGTTTCTTGACCCGGTCCCGTGCACTTCACACTCATGATATCTACACATTCAACTGTACCACACGAGTAAAATGTACATACACAGTTCAATATAAATTGCTTTTGAGAGCAAACAATGTACATTCCCTATAACTATTATACATGACAATGATAGAATATATCCATATAACTATGCACAACATAAGCCCTTGGCTGATGATTCTTGAACCAAGTGTGTACATATATATATATATATATATATATATATATATATGATCATATGAAGCCAGAGAAATTATTATCATAAACAGAGACCTCTTGTTGAATCATAGCATAGCATGCATCATAATTATATAAAACTGGGTCCATCTCCAACATCAGTGACTCTGTATCCTCATAGTATGACGAAAACTCAATATTTTTGCTATTCAACGAATTTTCCATCACACAGTCCAATATTTCTGGAATTTGTAAATCCGGGGAGCTTTCTAATGAAGTACTGAAACCCCATGTATTGAACGACAAATCCCAACTATTTTCTTGATATGCATGATCTTGAATGATCTTTACAGGTTTTGGAGATGAGAGTAGTAGTGTAGAATTTTCATTACCAGTTAGTTGCTGAACAAGAGTCTTGAAATTTGAAGAGTCTGTAATATAAACTTTGGGCCGTAAAATCTTTAATAAAGTCCTGGTGATTTGTTTCTTGTTGATCTTCTCAGGTATTTTCACGGGACCTTGAGTGGACTTAGGTTTCTTCCCCATGTTGTCTGGAAAACTAGATAGGGATTTCAGTTTGGCCTCGAATTTGTCGACCCCCACCTCCTTCAGAGAATACTAATTGGAGGTGGAAATATACAACTTAGGTCACAAGACTGAATATGCTGACAATGATGTTTGCTCTGCATATGTAAATTGCAACCCCACCACCCCACCCACCAAATAACCTCTCTATCTCTCTCTCTCTCTAATGTGTCATGTGTGTGAGAGAGTAGAATGTCTGGAAAATATCATCAATATGCCAAGATTTGTTGTTACATGGATGTCGGCATTCTTTTCCAAATTTTATTTATTATTATTATTTTTTTAAGTCAGTTCATGAAGTTGAGGGCAGGAGAAAATGACAAAGGTTGAATAATTTAAAACTATTATACAATATTAGACTAACAGCGAAGGCACGCAACTAACTATTCTCTAGCTCGTCTTCTTCTTCACCAGCTCGGCAGTTGCATCAGAACCCTCAGCACAACTTTACCTTGAAGTACAGTACAATGTAAATGTTCTTACACAGTTTTAAGATGATCAGGAATCGGATTATGTGGTACATAGGATCATTTCATGCGTTGCTTAACCGATAAACATAGGAATATCAGCAGCAATGATCAAGAATTTATTCTTAACCATTCCGGTAATAATTCATATTTTATACGATAAATCCATGAAAACAAAATAGAATTGGTCCAGAGGAAATTCTCCTACCTGACAAACACAAAAGTTTAAGTCGATATAGGTATACATCATTATCAGAATGAAAATGATCGAGACATTACATCAGACATACAACACGCACTAGCCTCCATTCCTGATTTCAACATCAGTTACACGATTAGTTATTTGAGAAGACTTAATGTAGCAACAATCCTGTGCACTTCGCCAGTCAAGAACTAATGAGACACGAGATAGAAATTATGTAATAGCATCAAAATAAAAAGTGAATCAGAATGAAGGACGTTTCTTAAATCACTCAGGGACAAAAATAAGCCCTACAAGTAACTTAACAAAAATTACGAGTGGTTTTTTATATCATAGATATCATAAAAAAAAATTCTTATTCTCAATTTTTCATTTTCCCTATCCACACCTTAACTAATTATGCTATAATCAATGCATCTAGAACATGTTTTACTGGGTAAATCTATAGACAAATACCGCACGTCTCTATTTCCTTAATAAGCCACAAATTTGTTCTGCTTTCAACGTGATCACCAAATATCCTGCCTCTTTGAAATATGTAAGACCAATTCTTTAACTTTCAGTAGCCATCTGTAGAGATGGCAAAAAACCCTACCCCGCCCCGCCTCGGGTGCGGGACGGGCGGGGATGCCCCGCCCCGGTATAAAAAAAAAAATAAAATTTAATTTTAAAACTTATCA
>CAIGRL010076117.1:0-18886 GCA_903798325.1 Fraxinus xanthoxyloides
TTTGATGGAGGGTCAGTCGACCTACACAACATGGCCTGACATACAAGCAGAATTTCACTTTATGTCTCATCACTCACTTCTGAAATATCCTTGGATCTCGGCGAGTAGGGTTGGATGTTAGTGTTGGGCATCGGCATAAGTCTCGGGGGCTTCAGTGCTTCTTATAGCTAAAGTCCGCACGTGCATTGATGTGCTTCCAATCAAGTATCTGATGCTAGCATCGAGGGACATCGGCCAAACGGAGCTTCGAATCTGTGAAGGAGATTCGGATCTGTGAAGGAGCTTCGGAAAATTCGAAGGTTCCCTTACTTTAGTTGATTTAAATATTGTAACCTCCTCATAGCCTCTTTGACAGCCTGGCTACTTGCGTCACGTCCACGTGGATTCATTGCTTATGTGGCAGTTCACGTGGCATGCTATTTTGGGGGCCCTAACTTCGGGGGATAACAAAACCTATCAAATACAAGAAAAGTGGGAAAATGGAAATCAAATTCCATCTTCCATGGAATTCCCTCCCTATCAAACACACTTTGTTCGTTGCAACGTGGAACAGTTTCATTGGACCTTCATGTTAGATATAGACATACTTGTTACGTTACTAGGAATGTAATTAACAAAATGTAAAGTCGGCTTTCTTACTTTGTTTTTAATATATGATTAATCTAATTGTACAACTAGCTTGACAATTAGTGAGTTGTCAAGATCTATATCGTTGATTTAAAAAACAGTTTTTAAAATAGACAGATGTGATAAATGTCAAGTGTGAAATTGTAAAGAAAGTTATACAATCAGCATTGCTCTATAATATAACACTAACAAAAGTTGTTAACAACCATAATGTCATTATCAACATTTTCACATGGTAAAGTTGAACAAAGGAAAATTTGAATTTTCTTCGAATGATATTTAAGAAAAGAGTATTCTAGAGAACTTTCATAGAATTAGAGGAAATCCTATTCATGATCAACGAATACTTGGGGATGCATCTAAAATTTAGGGTCATCACAAGTTCCTACTAGCGTTAGGCGCCTTGCTCGTCTACGACATAACGAGGAGGGCGGTTGAATCTTAAAAATTGCTATATGAAGAGGGGAGTTTGGAAGCTCAGGCATGATGACTATTCTAGTTGGCAACAAGTCTGGTTTGAGTAATTCAAGAGAAGTCAATGTAGAAGATGGGCAAAGTCTAGCACAATTAGATGAAATAGCCTTTATGGAAATATGGAAGAGGCATTGCATCAAATGATAGGCAGAATTCAGGAAATAAACAATGAAAAAAGACTTTGAGAGATGAAGAAAATAAATGATAAAAGGGCTGATTCAAAGCTGCAGGGGACAAAAGAAATTATATGCATTGATGAAATATTTACTTCTACACAAACAAGTCATTGTTGATCATATTGAATAATTGTTTTTATTTTATTTTTTGATTTTTATGGAGGACGGACTAAGCATAGAACTACTACTAAACAAAGTATCACAGTATTTAATTTTCATATCGTTTACTGGATATGAATATGAAGATTTCTTCTGACCTTTTGGACTATTGAAAACTAAGTACTATAAAATAAAAGTGTGGGAGTTCGATGGGACAAAAAAAGTTCAGCACATGCTACATTTCGTATAAGCTAACATACCCCAAGATTTTTTTGCCCTGTGTTAATTATGAAAAAGTCGAAATATTAGGAAGTATTATGTTGTAAAGACTTTGAGCACACTCTTATTTTTCAACTAAATGTCAAGATTTTGGGTTCTATCTTAAAATATCAACATTGTTAAGAGGAGTAGTCCATACCCTTATAAATTGATCTATATTTCATCTTTATTCGATGTGGGGATTCTATCCCTTATCATGCCCCCGCAAGATAGTGACTCGTTTGAGCAGACCAATCTTGAGATCCGCGTGGTCAGTTTTTTAAAGTTTTAATCAGATCGAATTGCTCGTTAAAGGTTAATGAGCTCTGATACCATGTTAAGATTTAAGGTTCCATCTTAAAAGGTCAACTTTGTTAAGAGGAGTAACCAAAACCCTTATAAATTGGTCTATATTTTCATCTTTATTCGATGTGGGATTCTATCCATTAACAATAAATAAATAGGTATGCTTATTTGGGCTCGGGAAGGAATTTGAGATGGCAAGCACATTCCATTATGATTTTTTCAGATTCGTGATTTTTTGGTGAATCCATTGTGGAAGAAGATGTTTATTGACTGTTTGATTGTTCGCAAATGTACGGTATTACGAACAAGTAATAAAGCGATGAATAAACTATTGTTCTCACGAGGATCATGTACTTAATCTGGTGTCAATTAATGTTTACTTCAATCAAATAACAAAACTTGTTTGGAGAATTTATATTAATTAATTAATTAAACTAACTATTTTAATGATCAATTTATGAGAGTTTTTTGTAAAAATTTGCGATATAATTACTAAGACTTCGAAACCCCTTATTAATCCGTTTCAATGCAATTCAGTAACATGACTATGTGCACATTTTTGTTGATCAATGTTCCTAAATTAATTAATTGTATTTCTCCATATCAATTAAATTTATCTTCTCATTTGATCTTCTTATAACTCTATAAAATATGCGAACTAGAAAGCATGTATCACAAACGCTAGAACATTTATAGAAATCATGCAAAGGACAGTGGTACATCTATATCCCTTATTGAACTTTACAATGGCTGTTATAATGTACCATCTATCATATTGTCTCTCTCAAGAACAATAAAATTCACAATTCAATCCAATTTGTGATCAAGTAATTGAAATTAAACACAATAATAATCATTTAAGAATAAACACATATTTGGAGTCAAAATATAGAACTTTTATTAAAAAATTATAACGAGGATTTATTAATGCCTTAGTAATAGAAATCACAGCCTAACATTACAAAATCACAAGAAAACACGTTTAATTGAAATAAAATAGCTTGAATTTTAAATTGATGAAGGAGAAGAAAATGGATCTTGAAATCTTGAATCTCTTCAATGGTTTCTTAATGAATCTCAATTATACCTTCTTGGTGTCTCTCTAAAAACCAAGGTTGAAATTCTAATTTCTTGAAAATTTATAATTTCCCTTTATTTTTCACAAGTACAATGGATTGACCTCGTTTTTATGATGATAATAGATGAATTTCGTAGTATGAGATGTGTTTTTATTGTTTATAGGGCACAAAAATAGGTTAAAATCGCATCTAGAAGTGATAGAATTTGGAGTTTAAGTTAAAAACAAACATTGTCATCACTGGACAGGCACTCGAGCGCCCTATTGGTGGACATCGAGCACCCATGTTCCCAAAAAATGTGTTCAAGCACCCTTCGGGCAAACATCAAGTCTCTCTAAGCAACTGTCAGTAGTTTTGTCATAACTTTTTCTTTCGATATTCGATTGAAGTGATTTAAAACACGTTGAAAAGCTAACTCAAAGTGATATAGTTCTTCTAGAATGCCATTTTTCCAATTCAAATGTTCTCTATACGAAAAATAGGTCTCAACCTAAAGCTGAGAACTTGGAGCATAAATTTGTATGATTGGAAATTGATTTGTGAAAATACTTTGATACTCCTTTAACTTCTAATTGCATCCCATTAATCATATGTGATCTTAAGTCATCATTTTAAGGTTTGAATTAACTATTGAATATTTACAATTTAGTATCTAAACTTTGAATTTATTCACCTTTTCACCCGTTTTCATTCATTTTGATCAAATTTCGTCAAAAATTGCATATTACCTACAACAATAGATATTTAAATGAATTAATAGTATCTTATTCAATTAGGTTCCCAAATGTTCACTTTTGAGGGCCAAAATAGGTATATAAATTACGCCATTCAATAACAAAGTTGATCCACCACGTCTAACTGTCTAAATGTCCAACCTCCAATGGTAATCTACACAACAAAATCAAACTTGGAATTTCACCACCACAAAACACAAATATAGCAGGACTTTAGGAGAATAATGTTTAGAGTTTTTTCTTATTTTCTTGTGCTAGTAAGTAATAAAGATAAAGTTACCATACTCTAATCATTGGCTTAGCATGTATATGTTTTCCTTAAATCCTAATTTCATTAGGATTAGTACATGCCTAACCTAATTGGGCCCAATTACAAATGAATCAAATTTAAATAAATTTAGCCCAATACAAAAGGGCTAGTAGCAATTATCAAGTACATTCCACAATTGGGCCAATGACATAATATTTAGTTAGGTCCAATTTAAATTTTGAATTCTTACCTTTAGTGTGTGACCTATTCAGTTCTTATGCACAATGGCAAATGTCGTAATATTATTATCCTGATATGATCATAATAAGATAAATTAAAAATCTTCCCTTTAATTTATTTTTAAATCGCCTAAATTAACTAATTCATATTGCCATCCAATATTAATATCTATCAATATGTCAAGACAGTCAATGTGACAAAAATATCATGTGATGTGAATGAACCATTTTAATAGGTTATCATGGGAATATAATATCTTCACCAAATGCGATGCAACTGGTTACAAGTTATGAATAAGTGTCAATCTCGATGTAACCAATCATAATTTTCATCAAAAATTATATATTGATATAGATGAGTTGCAGTTGAAACTCTTTTCAACTTATTACTCCACCATGGTCGAGAAATTTATAACATTAGTAGACAAAATACGTATCATAATCTTTCACTATCTAATAGTGACGAATCATGTATTAGTCGTTCATCCATATTTGTTTGATTCTCGACACACATGTTCTATTAGTCTTATATAAAGTAACGTTCAACGCTCCAAAATGTGTCGGCCTTTACATAAGATTCTATATTGACCTTAAATAAAAAGGACCAAATCCACTACCTAACACTTAGAGAGATCTTTACTAATACTAAGATAGATATTCATGTAAAATCTCGAGCATAGGTCGTTCAATGAATTGTTCCCTAACAATCTATCCACGTATCAATTCAAATGTCTCCACATTTTAGCTTGTAAGTTCAGCTACTTTCTTAAAAAGAAAACAACGCAATGTATGCTAGTCTTTTTGTAATTATAATTTTCATGTCTCGTAGTTACGGAGGGATACTTTAAGATTGGATATTTATAATTTGTATCCACAAATTACAACACCTTGTAACAAATGTTGATAATGTAACATTTGGACTCCACTAATTTGATTGATAAATAAATATGATTAAAAATGATACGTCAATAATAAAAATGCATTGATAATAGAGTCGTTATGTTGTCTCAATAATCCGACTTGGGGCATAACATTACCTAGAATTGATAAACGCTTCCTATTATTGATTTGGTAGAGAGAATCATAAGCATGATTCTTTGAATGTATGACTGTTGAGACAGAGACAATTGTAAGTAGGGTTCTCTCCGTAACATTAACATTCTCTCAGTTGCATTAGATCCAATTACTCATAGTAGGCATATTCTTCACATCATGCTTATATCCCGTCGGATATCCATGTAGCTTGAAACATTTATCTGCATTGTGTCCAAAGACACGACAACAAGAGCACAAGTCTATCTGAATTTACTCTGAAGAACCTTTGTTTTGCAAAACGTCGTTCAAACTCCAAATATAGCTGATATGCAGTCGCTGCATAAACTATGTTGCATTTGGTGTCTACTGCCATGGTATTCCAAGTTATCACACTGTTGTTGCTTCTCAACCAGTGCTCCATTAGAGGGTTCCCAGCTTGTTCCTAATCAGCAAGGCACTCTTCATAGATTTGGCCCAAGAGTAGGAATTGCTTGAATTTCAGGCTGTGTGACAAGCATTGCGTCTAATAAGAGACTAGTGGGTTGAGTTGGGTCATTCCCCCCGATTTCGTCCGGTCGGTACTTGCTACTTTTGCAGCAATTCATTCGTGCAAAAGTAGCATGGATTAAATAGCAACGGCATACTGTCCTTGCCATCTAATAAATATTGAAATCTTGAGAAGAAAATTCAAATTTTGATTTCTTTGATTTTGATTTTTTACATTTTTTCTTATAAGTAGACTGAGTTTCGAATTTTCACACAATTTGCAAGTTTCAACAATCTACAACTTTCATAACATGTTTGACACTTTCTTAACTCTCAAGTAACTTTGAAATATTTTTCAGTGTTATAAATTTGTTTAGTATTCTCATTATACCAACGATTTTTTTGTTTTGTTATCCTCATTGCTAAGTATTTCTTTAGCACAAATTCAAATAATTTTATTCAGTTACCAATGATTTTTTTTTCCTAGCTGCAATTTTGGATTCCTATCTGCAATTGGACATTGTTTGGAATTAATTCAAAATAATTTAACTTCACATTTGAAACAAATATATCATTGATACAAGATAGAATTATTGAATTACGTAAATATACTCAAGTTGGAATATGTCCACTTGTGTAATAATTGTACCAGAGTCTTGTACACTTTTTAAAAGTTGTCTCCATTTGTGTTGGTAGAATCCTATAAAAGGGGCTCTCCTCCTCCATTGTATGGCATCGGAAATAAGAAATAAAATCTTGAGTTGTATGGCATCGAAAATCAGAAATAAAATCTTGATTTCCACCAGGAAGATTTGACATCCTAAGAGTCTGGCCATGTATTTGTTGTGCCCTAATTGGCTGGTCTTTCTTTAGGCTAAAATATGTGGGTTGCATTTCTTCCTAGTTGGTATAAGAGCAAAATTTCTTTTGTTGGTTTTCATAAACTGTTAAAACAAAGTATTAGTATGATGGTACCAGTGGAAACATTTCTCTCCTAATGACTTCCAAAAATCTTTCATAACATCCTCTTACTACTGCTCCATCTCGTCTTCCAATCCTATCTCCCTCCTCTTCATCTTCCTTTAGAAGATCTAATTCTTCTAAGATGGATCATCTTTATAAGATATCCTACTTAGATGAATTTGATAAAATAACTCCTACCAGTCTTCCTCTTGTAAACCCATATCTGACCTACTCAAAACCACAACAATCTCTCTAAGTTTGTCCTGATTTCTCCTCAAAATACCCAAGTCAAAGAATTTGTACAAGCTACAAGATCAACACCTTCTTCCAGCCATAAAATGAGAGCAATTTGTCACTCTAGAAATTCCATCTCATCTTCCAAATGTCTGGTTGTCGGAAGGATATACATACCTCCACCTCGGAGCCGTAAGTTTTGCTCTTACTCTCCATGGAAGAAAAGGTCTTCCCGCAGTTTCAAGAATTGCATTACTTGATACAAGGATTGCAGAATATTAACATGCATGCATAGGAACTGTACAGACCACTCTTAAATGTTGGAACTATCATTGTAACCATGTTTCCAAACTTCAATATGCTTATAACAAATCCAAAACTCGTCTCTGCTTTAAAAGTTCAGATACAGATAGTTGGGGTTGTACCATCTTCAGTCACATATGGTGCGGCTTTTCATTATCAGATGGTCTACATAATCCAAAATCATTCCTTAGATTTCGCTATCCCTCAAGGGATAGGAAATGCTTTACTCCTTCAAATGGATATTGAACATGTTCCTGGCTGTACTTATGTTCCAAGACAAATTCCACGATCTGAACTTGCCAAACTTGTTCTCGAGTCCTGGATTACAAGCTATGAACAATCCCATAAATCAGCCAAAGAATCCACCCCCATACAATCCACTCAACATTATTTCAAAAAGAAGTCTGATGGATCTGTCGAGATCTACTTCAAAAAGGATCAGATCTCAAAATGACCACTTTGTTTTCCAACTCAGTTTTCATTCATAAAAGATATCCCTATTTATGCCTTCAACTCCAATGGAAAATCTGTCTACGCCAGAACTGATGATTCTATTGCTTGAGCACTGAAGATGATGATGAGTTTTCACCTCATAGGAAGGATAAGGAAATTGAAGAAAGGAAGTCAACAAAAACTTCACAAGGCATTTGAAAACAAAGAACCTTTTGTTGGGTTGCTTGAAGAACCCTTTGGTAAATTAGATTACTACGTCAAATTTACTCATTCACCTATAATAGATGAACTTATTACTCCAACTGGATGGGATGGTGATGGTGGTGGTGGTGGTGGTGGTGATAATAGTTACTGCAGAAAGTATAAACAATGGGATTGGAAGGATCATGATAAATACCCAGAGTTGTTAAATGTTGGTCTTATACCTGCAACTATGTTCCATCCTCCAACAAATCTCACTCTTACAGAAAATTTTGAAAAAAAGATCAATCAGATCACATGTAGAAGGTGAAAAACCCTAATACCAGAAAAGCGGATGGAACCACAAATAATCAAAGCAATAGAACCCATAAATAGACTTTTCCAGAAACCATCACAAATGATGATGATGATCAAAAAAAAAAAAACATATCTCTATCCAGGGGTGGACCCAAGAAGGAAGTTCAGTATGGGAGAAACCAAAAAACTTTGGGAAAAATCTGAAAATCTGAAAAAACTTGGACAAAAAAACTAAAAAAAATCTAAAAATTTGAAGAAAAATCAGGAAATCTGAAAATTGAGTAGGGGTGGCGGCCCCCACTGGTCCTCAAGTATGTCCGCTCCTATATCTACCTTCCTATAAAATATAAGATTCATAACCCAACCACACCCATTCTCATCACAAATGACACTAGCTCTGAGTCCTATGAATCTTCCTCGGACGAAGATTATAATCCTCTGTATATGGCTGACGAAACAAGTCCAAAAGTTGAGGAATCATCTGGCAATGCATACTTTAGACAACATGAAGATGAAGATTTGCCTGATGTAGAAGAAAGCCAGACAATCACACATAACTAGTATTCCCAGCATAGTAATTTATCTATCAAATTCACTCACCTTCTCAACAGAGAGCGAGGTTACAAAAGATGTTGGCATGGGGAAGTGCAGAATTGACAAAGCCTGATATGACGCATAATATGGTCATCAGAAAAGTTCTAGCCAGGCTCACAGGGCTCATGAAAGAGTGGTCTGTATCCTTTGGGAGTTATAGACAACGATAATGGGTGAATAATCAAGATCTTGACAATTTCTTTGATAATGAGAATTTTGTAGAAGGCTAGATCATGCAAAGGAAAAGGCCTGTAAGGAATTCCTCCAATTAAAGTGTTGTTGCTACAAGCCAAAAGATTTAGACAAAAACTTTAAGGAAATCATGAAACGATGTTATATTCTTGGAGGAATTGATGATTATATTCTCAAGCAGGCATACCTGGAATCCCTTCCACAACTTCTTGGTCAAGAAACTAGCAGAATGATGGAGCTGAAAGGATAGGTGTTAGCTCAAACATCTATCGAAGAGCTTCATAATTGGGTATTGAAGACCTTGAAAAAACTTTGCAACTAAAGGAATTCTTCAAAGATCTTAAAAATGAAAACAATTAGGCAAAGCGTGAGATCAACCTTTGTCACTTTGTATGGGTTGTCTGAAATAATTAATAAGTATTGTTTACTTTATTAAAAGTAGATTTTACTTTATCAAAAGATGTAAGTCCGTTTGTATAATATTTGTACCAGAAGTACTGTATGCTTTATGTCAATTTGTGTAATAATTGTACCGTCCTGTACACTTTTTAAAAGTTGTGTGTCCATTTGTGTCGGAAGAAGGAAGCTCTTCTCCTATAAAGGGGACTCTCCTCTTCCAATGTATGACATTGAAAATCAGAAATATAATCTTGAGTTTCTTAAAGATCATGAGTTTTTAAATCCTTCTTGTTTCTCACTGGAATCCAACATATTAATATTAGTTTTAACAGTCATGGAAAGCCAACATTACAAACAATAACAAAAGTATACTCTACTATTGCCTCTTTTGATGATCCTTAGTATCAAAAATTGTGCTGCAGACTTAACGATCCACCAGGAAGATTTGAAATCCTAAGTGTCAGGCCCTGTATTTGTTCTGCCATGTCATTCTTTGGGCTAGAATATCTAGGTTGCATTTTTTCCTATGCAACTAATGGCTTACGAGGAAAAAAAAAATCCAATTAAATCTAAAATAATAATAATAATAATATGACAGGATGAGGCGAGTGACTTGCAAGCCGTTTTAACTCGTCTCATTCACAGGCAAGCTGGTGGAACAAGCCAAGCTAAAATATATTAAAACAAGTTAGTCCATGCTCGACTATGCCCATTTACACCCCTAGACAAGGCATATGGCCAAACACTCGGTCAACAAGATGATCAGAGCTTGACTTGTTGATCGAATTCAGTTCAACTCGGCTCATTGCCACTAACGCAAGAGCTCACATTTACCAACGGAGTGAAAATGTCAGACAAATGATTAATTAACAACGTTAAACACGAATATGAGCACTCAGCTTTGCAGTTATGCGTACCAATCTACATTAACTAAATTTTAAATACAATTAGTGTGCCTCTGAAAAAATGTTTGGACACTCGAGTTCTTGTTGCTCAAATTGAATTGGCAGATGGTTCGCTACAAGATTTTTTACGCCCTGTGCGCCACGCCTCTTTAAACATGGAGCCAAGACGCTAGTGGCCTCACCCTTTCTTTGGCCTTTTAGCAGATTCTGATACTTTAGCTTCATACTTTAGAACAAAAAATAAGCTAAACGAAAAGTCACTCCTCCATGAAGCACAAACAACACAAACAATGCCAAATGGCTTATAAAAAGACAAGCATACTAAAATTTAACTTATTTTTTTCCCCTAATAATATCCATGGTATGATTCAATCCTCCATAATAAACATATCCTAAAGTTACACACAAGTAGTTATTAAATGCATGTAGCAAGAAATACAAGTCTATTATATACAATTCCACGTGTCAACAACATTCTAGCCACGAAAATTATTTGAATAATTCTATTTGTACCGAAAATGTTACACCCTCTCACATGCGCACAGAGCCCACGTGAATAGAAAAGATGGTGTACATATAACATTGTTCATATTATTTGGCCACGACTGAAAGTCCCAAGGATGAAGCACCAAAGGCCCCAATTTTTCAAAACTAAAAAGTACGTGCTTATTACACATTAAAATATCCAGATTAAAAGTAAAGTAGAAAAACCTCAGCATAAAAAAATTAAAAAGGAGACCAATACAAAGTTTATGAACACGAAAGCTAAGTAATACGATTAACAGGGATCAAAAGGGTATGCACAACGCTCCACTTCTCATTGTCTTATGCATGGATTGGGTATCATGGTGAATTTGCACGAAAAAATTCCATCTTCCACAATGGAATCTTAGAAGAAATCAATTGAGAAGAGCATTTGGGTCCAATGGCGTAACTGTAGTAGGAAAATCTGTCCTTTGCCCAACGAGAGTATAATATGCTAGTATATGTGCTGGATGCTCAACAATTACTTGTGGATTTGTATCTTGAACACGAATCAACTCAATATTCCAGTTTGGGCGCACCATTTTTAAGAGATCCAGAAGATTCACAGACCTATATCCTTGCACCCACATATACCTCAGGGAATTTAGCTGCACCGTGGCCATAGCCAGTGCACGTTCGCTAAAGCAACATCCCCTCATTTCTAACTTTTGCAGACTAGGACAACCTTTGGAGAATTCCAGGAGACCATTATCAGATTCCCCAACATAACCCAGAAGCATCCATCGTACTTTTGGGCTGTACCTCCCAATATAACTGAGACCCAAATCTGTCAGCGCTCCTTGGCGGAGATACAAGGCAAACCTCCTAAGCTTATCACAACCAATTAGTAAGGATCTAACTCCATTGTCAAGAGGCAAATCTGTTATTATTTCTTCACGGTCAAGCAAGACCAATCGAAAGTCGCACATGTTCTTTGAGTATGTGCCGATACATTCCAAAGTTGCATTTGTGATATCAGACACGTATACAGCCAAATATTCTAGTTCAAGGCATCCCTTAGCCAAAGCAATTAATCCTCTCTGGGAAACGATACCTTCAACATCTTCCATTTCTTGTTCATCATCTCCTCGCTCAATCCTAAGTCGCTTCATTTTCTTACAAGACTGAGCTAGAACTTCCAAACCTCTATCTCCAATAACATTCCTTGTCTGTCAAAGGAGACATGTTTGAGTACCCAATGCCAACATTTCATCCATTTCATTCAAGAATTCAACAAATTGTACACATCTGACTAATCCAACATTATCCATATCAAAAGCAACTTGTGAAAGTTCATATTACCAGTTTAGCCAAGAAAAAATTGAGTTGTCTCGTCACAATCAAGAGTGCAAGAAACAATATCAGCAATGTGACCAAGCAATATAAGAAAGCTGCATACAAGTGAAGGTAATATTTGTGGACGCAGAGAATATAACAGCAAAAAGCACATTGCAAGAATGAACATGGGCCATGTTCAGAGGTTTAAACTATCGAGGAAAAGAACACCACTAAGAATTATTAACCCACTCATCCACCCCCAAAACACAGAGAAGGAAAAAGTGGAAGAAACAACTACGACCGTAGAGGGAAAAGGAAAAAAGAGTGCATTTACACTACCACATCAAGAAGAGCATGGCAGAAGATTCCAGGAAAAGTTACTAGTCTCAGATCAAGCGCAGATGTAATTTTTCTACAAAGTCAAAACTTAGTCGATATATAAATCAATCACGAAAAAACAGTGCTCTCTCTTTTGAAGTTCTCACAGAAACACTTTTGAAGATTTTTCCATTTTTCTCGACTTATAAGACAAACTAACTTTTAATTTTCATGGTTATTCTTCCATCATAAATTTCACCTAGTCCTCGCATGGCATTGTAGTCAACATTCAGTTACTCTAGACTACAAAATTAGTGTCACAGTTCTTGATGCCATATGCACTTTGGCATGCCCATTTCTCAGCAATAAAATCTTTTTTCATCAACAGAGGCGCCGAGTGGGTTTGGAAAATTATCTGATGGATTTAGAGGAAATTGAGCTATTTCTGTAAGCCATCATATAATCACATCTAAGGACCCAATTACGTATCTACGCAGACAAGAAACAAAGTTGTGCTCACAAAAACAAATAGAGCAGGTTGCAACCAATATTTCAATCTCAGATATAGTAAATCTGAAAGTTAAAGCGTCGACTATGCAAAGAAGACCGACTTAATGCCAAATTCAACAAGATATGTTCAGCCACACGAAGAAAACAGACATACATAAGAAACATTTGTACAAGGAGAAACAGTGTTTTTAAAATTTTACCTCAAGGATTTCCAAGTTGGGGCATCTTTGCAGTAGGACACAATGGCCTTCTGTGTCAAGCAGTGCGAAAAGGAGATCCAGTTTTTTTAGTCGGGCAGCAATTGGAAAGACAAAAGGCATCTCTGCCTGCCCCAAATAAGTAAGACCCAAGCAGCCTAATCTTGGGGGAAGTGATTCAGCAGAATACGTCCCTAATTGCTCGTTAAAACCACCCTCATCAATGAAAGAACCCCCACCAAACTCTTCCAGCGCATTAGCAGCTTTAAAGAAACCAATCAGATCAGAAATATCACAGTCACTGATCTTCACTGAGGTCAAAGAGGGACAATTTTTCGCCAGTAGTTCAAGATCTGCCGATTGCACTTTGGTAAGATCTGTCATGTAGAAGTTAACATTTTCAAGAACCTTATTGTTCAAAGCAAGCTCGTGCAGCCATTCTCCATCATTCTCATCTATTGTGCTCTCTTCCATAAACAAGGTTTTTAAATTCCTGCAAACGCGCAAAGACGAACAAAATCTTAAATAATCAACGAAGTAATTATATATACATGAGAAAATCACTTGATAATGATCACTATTATTGGATCAAGGGAGAGAAGGTTGCTCAAAATGATCGCCTAATTTATTAAAAACAGCGCTACATTTTGTGCCAACAAACTTTTTATTCCAAATAACTCGTTCTCTTTGAATTTTGATTTTCCGCCAACTTACAAGGGTAGTGATGAACACATCAACTACATCCAAAGGAGAGTTACATAAACAACTTTTTTCTCCAGTTTTTATCTTTGTTTCTTTTGCATATTTATTTATTTTTTCAATCAGGGGTCAATTGGGGTGTTTTGTTTCTCAAAGAAATATTAACCATTTGAATTTCTCCTCTTATGAATTCTCTATGTATCCCCTTCACTAATTCTCAAGATATACAAGGTCACTGTGTTATGCAGTCACTATAGTTTTTATGTATTACTCAAGTAACCATTCCTAATAAATCCTATACATGCTGGAGTTACGAAGACATGACATAAAATGGGATAATGTCCACGTTGCTGGGCAAAATTCCGAAGGCCACAAAAAATAATAATCCTCTAGCAGGAATAAACGAGAGAAAGAACTATCTTATTCAGAATCGTTGTACCATTTCCAAAAATCCCGGGAACCATCACTGAAAAGTTTCAGCAGCCAGAGAACATTCCCATCACAGAAGAGAAGATTAATCCAGAAGCTTCTCAAGACTTGCATAGATCACCAAAGGGAATCAAATTTTAAACTATATGGTACCTAAGCAGACTGGAAAAATCAACAGGCTCAAGAACACCCAAAAAGTTTCCAAAGCCCCATTATATTTTTCACATAAGCAAAAGCAAAAGAGCATTCATCCTGCATGTCTCACGTAAGAACATAATAGTGCTTCACCCTTGTTTTACGTAATTACTCTGCCCTAGAGTTTTGGGGGAATGCATTTTATTTAATTTGCATAATGCCCAAGTAATATAGGGAACGACCTTATAGGTCTCAAAAAGAAGAATATTCATGATATATAAAATGTCACAATAAAAAATTCAAAGGTTAAAAGCAAGATGATCAATAGACAATGTAGGTACTTGAACAGATCAACACTTGATATAAGCGTATTTAGGAAAAAGTATCTAAATGCTATAAGAACAAAAACAATGACCAAATTCATAAGATTTGTAAACTGAACTGAATGCTAAATGACTCAAGACTTCGAAAACTGTCATTTAAAAATCACAGGCGTTAAATTTTATATTGTAAATTGGCAGTTCTGTAAACAAAAGGGATTGAATTGTAAAAGTTGTAAAAAGTCAAGGAGTTATGTGCAAAGTTAGGGTTTTTAGGTACAGGGTTCAAGATGGCAAAAGAAGGAAAATATGGCACGGATTTTTGCTAGACTGTCGCTATGGATTGACTCGAGCGTCAAAAACAGAAACTCTCTCGCTCGACGTCACCCCTTCTTCACTCGAGCGACAGCCAGTCGCTAAACCCTCGCTCGAGAAACAGTGTTGTCCGGAAAATTTTTATTTCGCGATTTAAAGACTTTTTCCGGTCTATTCGTTTTGTAACCTACGTATAAATACCAAAACACTTCAAAATGTATTTTCACAAGGTTGAACATTGAGAGAACTTGAACTGTGAGATATTCTTCATATTTTACCTTTCAACCTTCGTCCACTGATATTGTTTTGGTGAGAAAAACATCATATCCATAATTCAAATACCAAACCGTTCTTTCCTCTACATCTGTCAGAGTTGCTAAAGATCGAGGGAAGTTGACTAGAGTTCCAATCGGTGAAGAACAAGGTATTTTTCGTAGTGATGGCAAAAAAATCTGCCCCGTCTCAGGTCACGAAGTGGGGGTTCCCCGCCCTAAACCCCGTGAAGAATAAAAAAAATTAATTGCAAAAAAAAATTAATTTCTGGTCCAGCATCTCATTGCAAAACTAAATGAAATATTGGCCCACGAAACTGTAGATGAAGTTGGTCTTTGGAAAAAGAAACTTGATCTAAAGTCTCTTCAACTTTTTGAACTTTTACCTCCAGCAATTCAGGATCAATTGATGCTTGAAAGGGATCTATATGAAAATGTCAAGGTATATTCTTTCGCCTTTTCAATGTTTAAATTCATATTTTTGAATTGTGATGTGTAGGTGGGTTATACATTATTGTTAATCCCCCTTCAGGTTGCTAAAATTGAGACAGAGAAAATGCTCATTCAAATGGTCGAAACTGAGTTGGAGCTAAGGAATCAAGGAGGTGTATATAAATGCCATTTCAAAGGACAAAAAAAAAATAGTTAACTGAAAAAATATATATAAACGGGACAGGAAACGGAGCAAGCCCGCGCCCATCCGGCCCCGCCTCGAACCTGCCTCGCTGCCATCTTTAGAAGGGACTTATGGGCTGGGTTGGATCATGAGCAATGAGTGTCGATTGATTTTGGGGGGTATTTGGGAATTAATTTTAAGTTGGAGGTGGAGTATTTTGATTAGCATTACTTGATTCTTCCATTTCAAGCTTTAACACCATGTTAACTTTCGAATCTATAGGCGTTGAATTAACAAAATGGAAGTACTTTGAATGGAGTGAAAAGATACTTATTCATTCTTCTTGCCTTACATGAAAGAATTACATTGGCTTGAATATTTATACAACAACGAAAGGAATAAAAAAAATATTTAAGGTAAAATCTATTCCATACACTAGAAATGCAGCTTTGTTTTCCGACTTTGCAACCAATAATTCTTCTATCCTTCTTATAGAATACCTAGCTGCCTCTCTTCTAGAAAATTCTCAACTTGCTAATCGGCGAAGAGCAACTATTTGCGGGTATGCTAATCTGTACTGTTTTCCAATTCCATTTCTTTTTCTATCATACTTAGCTTCTCTGTTAGGTTTTTTTGTATTTGGCAAGTCTGTGAACAAGAATGACTGAAATTAATATGATATAAAAGTCAAAGAGTGAGTTGCAATTTGTATAAATTGAGTCGTATATGTTTTAGGGTTCGAGTATGAAAAGAGGAGAAAAACGACGCCAAAATTTCGCTAGCTCATCGCCATATCTTTGCTCGAGTGACAGAAACAAAAACATCATCACTCGCCTACCGCCTTGTCCTCATTCGAGCGACATCCTGTCGCTCGCCTATCACCAGCCCTCGCTCGAGTGACGGTCACATCCGAAAAGTTTTAATTCGCATTTTTAAGGCTTTTTATCTGGCCCATTCAACCCTAAACCTACAGTATAAATAACAACATGCCTTTGAACAATTTTCTCTAAGGTTGAATATTGAGAGAACACATATTGCTCCATATCTTCTTCATCAAATTCATCCATAACTTTCAACCTCCGTAGTTTGATTTGTTCTCGGCGATGAAAACATCATCCTAACTTAATCCAAACACCACAACTGCTTACTTCTTAAACATCGTTAGAGTTCTGAAAATCATGGGAAGGTGACTGGAGTTCCGGTTGTTGTTGGAGATCGTGGAGTTTTGCGTTGATCGACATGAGATAGACGAATTCATAAAATTGAGAGTTGGTGCATGAGCACATAATCCATGACGACTTTGAAAATTTCAGCTGAGAGTTGGTGCAGGGGCAGACAATCCAAGAAGGCTGTAGAAATTATAGTTAGGAGCTCAAAATGTACTAGTGGTAGTTATGTCGACAGACTGGAAGTTTAAAGTTAATTTATAGAGGATTTTTTACTAGCAAAGTACCCGGGGTTTTTTACCCAACTGGAATTTCTTTGTGATCATTCTATGTATTATTTACCTTTTTCATATCACTTGACAGTTCAACATAGGAAAATTGGATTGATTTATTAACTATCTAGAGATAAATGAAAATGACTTGTTTCTATTTAATTATTAGTTTTTTAATTCCACATAATCACCTATTCACCTCCTTTAGGTGTAATTTAGGTCAAACCTCATAATTTCAATTTGTATTAGAGCTACATTTTGATTCATGACCCATAAATCAATCTAGATGAGTAAGTCACTATCAATGCCTCCGTTTTTTTATGGAATCAACTATACATACTGGAAGGTTCGAATGAGAGCATTCCTTAAATCCTTAGATAAGCATATCTGGTTTAGTGTTGTGAATGGTTGGGCTGCACTTAGTTCTACGGTTAATAATGAATTTAGATGAATGCAACTGGAATAGTAAATGGCTACATGCCCTATTTATGACTGTGTTTGTAGAGGAGTTTAAGAGAGTGTCGATGTGTGAAACAGTGAAAGAAGTTTTGGATATTTTAAAGACCACACATGAGGAAATCAAAATTGTTAAGAACTCTATATTGTAGATGTTAACCTCTAGCTTCGAAGAAAGTAGAATGAAGGACGATGAGTCGTTCGATGGATTCTATGTGAAGCTTAATGACATAGTAAACTCCGGCTTCAACCTAGGTGAGAAGATCTCTGAGTCCAAAATAATTCGAAAAGTCCTTAAATCCTTACCTGAGAGGTTTAGACCTAAGGTTATAGCTATTGAAGAGAGCAAGGACTTAAATACTATTAAGATAAAAGAACTTGTAGGATCGCTTCAAACCTATGAACTCACCATATCTCAATCGAAAAATGTTAAATCCATAGACATGAACACTATTAGGGAAGAAAAGAGTGAATCTACTGACGATGAGACCCTTAGGGATGACAAAATAGCTTACTTCGTTAAAAAATTCCAGAAAGCGATGAGGAATATAAGAAAACCTCAAGAAAAGAAAAATAGTGTCTTTAGTAGATTCTCGAAAGATAGGCGTGATAAGAATAATCCTAGGACTTCTAATAAGAAAACCCAGTCAGTTAGATGCTATGAGTGTAAGAGTTTTGGTCACTATAGGAATAAATGTCCTAACTTTAAGAAGAATTTAAATAAAGGAAAGGGTACAACATTAGCAGCGACTCTGGTTGATGATGAATCAGGTTCGAGTGTTCAGAGTGATACCTGTAGCACTTAGGATGAACAAAACTTTATAGTTTTCACGTCTATAAGACTATAAGTAAGATTGAATCTAATAGGAAAAGTGAAAACGTGGAGAATGATGAACATAGTAAGAAATCTGAGGAAGACTCTGAGGATGAGACCGATATTCATGAGTCACATTGATAGCTGTTTGATGAGTCTTAAAATCAAGAAAGTCAATAAAGTTGTACTAAAAAAAGGTTAATGAACTTGAGAGAGAGAGAGAGAGAGAGAGAGAGAGAGACTCATAGCTGACTTTCAGG
>CAIGRL010076130.1:0-29360 GCA_903798325.1 Fraxinus xanthoxyloides
TTTAAAATGCGTTGATAGTTTAAAAAAAAATTATGGTGCTAAGATATAATGACGCAAATAGTAGATTGACAAAAATGGATTTTGCATAAAAGAAATAAATAATACGAATTCATCATTTATTCAACTGAAATGTTACTAGCATAAACCACTTTATTTTCCCAACTCAAGAACCATTTTTGTTCTACCAGTGCACGGGCACTACTTCCACAGAAGAATCTTTAGTTTCATTTCACAATTCAAACTCTTTTAAAAACTAAATTGGATGCGTTTTTGACCTATTTTATGGCTCTTATAAATAGAGAAAGAGAGTTACAAGAAAATGAGAGACTTGATTGCAATCTGGACTTAGTTGAATACTAAATAGCACTATATAACCCATTTTCATTTAATAAAAAAAAAAAAAAAACCCTATTTTGCCTCTTCATATACAAGAGTATCATCAAATTCATCAAAAAAAGAAACTAATTCCTATATTTTGAGAGAAGCAATCAAACCTTCACAAGGAATTGAGATCAATTACAAGAATTTAACATTGGGTTTGAAGATCAACTTCTTTTCACCTAATTGTAATCGTCACACCATCGTATCCCTTCATCCTTGTTCTTCAGTCTGTCCAATAAACATTATTCATCATTGTATATCAGATTTCGAGACTCAAAAATTGATACAAAAATGAGAGATACATTACAGTTTTGCAACTTGTGTCTAGTCGCCAATAACAAACTCAAAGACAAAGAGAAGGGCGACAACGACTTTGTATTGGACTCACTGATAATAGCAAAAGAATAGCTCATTCTATGTCACATACATATGTTCTAACATTCTCAGCACGCGGGACTTTTCCCAACAACCTCCAGCTCAAGAGTCGATTACACAGGATCTAAATAACAATGAGTGGGAATTCAGTCATATTTTTCGCAATAAGTTTATCAATTGTAGGTAAGGTCAAGTGGTAAGTTGGGGAGAATATGCTCTTTTTTATTGGATATTTGATAAATGAGGATTATTTGGTTAAACTTAAATATGTATCCATCCTACTCTACCGTTTTGATCGTTCTCATGAACTAAAATAATTATCCCTTTTTAATATTGGGTAATTTATGTGGTAGAACTGTATTAAATATTTTTAGTTCCAAATTTACTCTTAACACCAGTGTTCATGAAAATTATTATGTGGAGGTATTTTTGATAAACTTATTGTTAAAACGGTGGATGTAATTGTCTTTCCAATTCTTAGTGTAATAAATGTTGTCTGTCAAACAACTATCCTTTGATTACTTTCCAGCGCAACCGAGTTTTTAATGACAATTTTTATTTCTTCTCATATGAGAAATCTCTTCTCCAAAATTCATTCATTCTCCTTTTATACAAATGAGTGTGGAAATTTTGTAATACAATATCTCATCTAATCTTAGCATTCAAGACGTTAATATTACCTTTAATAGAACACACCCTGTGCATTGCAGGGGCAAAAACTAGTCTTTTTAAAAAACTTAAGATGGAAATTGATTTTTACTTTTATTGCCAAGATAATTCATTTCCTTGTTTAGCTTCCTAGGAGATTTGTTTTGATTAGTTTTTCTAGAATGTCTCTACTTAGGATTTCATGTTTTCCTTAAAATTCTAGAATTACCGTTTAATTGATTTAAATTTCATGGAAAATGTCACATCCGAATAATTTAATTTCTACTTTGACTATTGATACGAAAATGGAAATGGAATTCGAATTCCAAGACAAAACCACATTAAGCATTTTTTTTTTTGTCAATTTCATGAAAAATACATTTATATGGAGTACTTTAGTTTTTATTTTTCAACTTACATGTGATTGGAAAGCATTTCCACTTCTGCCAATCAAACAAACCCCTAGTGTTCAATGTTATTTTGTTGTTTTTGTTAAGAGCATGTTTGATAGACCCTTTTTTTTCCATGGAGAATGGAATTGAAATTCCATTTCTTACTTTTGTCATGTTTGATGACACTTTTTTTTATCCCAATGATTGGTTTTATACCTTTGCC
Organism: Fraxinus xanthoxyloides; assembly: GCA_903798325.1. Lineage (NCBI taxonomy): Eukaryota > Viridiplantae > Streptophyta > Magnoliopsida > Lamiales > Oleaceae > Fraxinus > Fraxinus xanthoxyloides. The sequence continues at coordinate 2,020 of CAIGRL010076130.1, forward strand.
CATTTTCTTGATTTTCCATAAATTTCAATTCTCACCTTTTATGTGGTTTTTTGGTTTTCCATTTTTTAAAATTTTTTTTTGTTTTGCAATAGAAACAAAATCTGTCCCCAATTGTTAAAAAAAATAAAATAAAATTATCCCTTAAATTGACTACATTTTCACTACATCAATTTCTTACCATGCTCATTTTCACTACATTCATCTAATGGACATTTTGTTCTTTTAAGAGCACACATTGCCTATCATATAGGAGTTTCACAAAATTCTTGTAGCACTTTTCTTTTTCATCTAATTTGCATTACATTTAATTTCTATGCATTACATATTACTTGACTTTTACATTCCAAAGTACTTCAAAGTTGTAACTTATGTTTTGTGCTCTTTTTGGTCTCATTGACTAAATTATGTCTTCAACAAATAACCTACCCTAAGAACCCCATAGACATTATATCTCCTGTTTCTCTATTTCAATCTCACTCCCTGTATGATCCTTCTTTAAGGGGGATTTCGTGTTGAGGTGCTAAAAAATTTCATCCATAAACCATAAATAACAAGTAGCATTACTAAAACATCATGCTAGATGAAGTGACGTCATGGATGAATTGAGCAATCTCATAGGAAACAAAGCAACATTAGCAAAACAAAAACCCCGGGAAAACATACATGGAAAACTAACTTTTTTTTTTTTTTGATGAATTAATTTTTGGGAAAATTCGACTTATAGCAAGTTGGTCTCGACCTTTAATATGGAGTGCGTAGTCTCTAATTACTATTATTATTATTATTATTATTATTATTATGATGATGATGAAGAATTAGTAAGTCATCTCAAATGACGAAAGCTCTTTAAATATTTGTTAAACTATTTTACGATCATAATTGAAATATGTCTAGATATAATTTTTTTTATGAATTGACATTCTAAGTTAGAAAGTAAAATATGGTTTGACAAGTAGGGCATATGTGGACTATGTGACGGTTTCGCAAATAGTGAAAGATACATGTAATTGGAGACTGATTATACTGACTTGTTTCTTTTAAAATTGAGACCAACTTGCTACAGTTTGTATCCCATGGTCATTTGGATATGTCATTTATCCAAATGACCAATTTCCCTGTAAAACAAAGTAATTCGAAAAGAGTACAAAAACTATAGTTTTGGTCCGTTGCTCTTGTATTTTGGAATTCTACAAATACAACAAGTTAGTTGTTGCATTTTGAAAGTTGAATGTCATCATCCGTATTTCTATTTATTAGAAATCAGTCTAACTCAACCTAACAAAATCGGCTTGTTAGGGGAGGATTGTCCTTACCTCATTAAGTGAATTATGTAAATACCACCATTCAATGTGGGACTCTAATACATCCCCTCACGCACAACGTGGAACATGCCAAACAACAATAAACAAATTGATATTGGGTGCACCCAACATTGTAAAACTGAGTCTGCTCTGATACCATATTAGGAAGGATATTGAGCCTAACTCAACATAACAAAACCGGCTTTTAGGGAATGATTACCATCACCTTATTAATTGAATCGTGTAAATATCACCCGTCAATGTGGGACTCTAATACTCTCTGTGTTACTCTATCCTATTCATGGACTTTTTCTTTTGTATTTTATCACTCATTTCTTTGGTTTTATAGTACTTATTTTAATAAGATTCATAAGTTCAATTTTGATTTAAAGGTGTGTTTGAGCCATGTTATTTTAGAAGAATGTATTTTTGAATAGTAGATTGATGGAGAACATGTGATTGAAAAAGAAGAAAAGTTATCGATGTGATGAACAATATTATTTTTTTAAAGAATGAACAGTTGAAAATGAGTAAAAGAAAAGATGTGTAAATTTATCACTCAAATCCATTTTTTATCATCATCAACTACGACCTCAAAGCTTGTGGCAGTGTAGAACTCTCAAAAAGGGGTCTCTGGGTTCTATTTTAACAAAGAAGCAGCCCCTCTTTTCTTCGCTTTTCTTCACTTGTCTTTATCGAGGAATGGGTTGTAAGAGAACTATAGCAGTGAGTTTGGATCCAGAGAGGAAAAGGAGCGGTGGGTTGAGAACTAAACAGGCAGGGCGTGGGTCTTGCAGGGAAGTTAGGCTATTTGAGGGTAAAGAAAAGGAAAGGAAAGGAAGGAAAATGATTTCCCATTTGGAGGAATAATTATTTCTCCTCTTTCCTCTCTGTTCTGAGTTGAATCTTTTTTAATCATCTTTATATATCTATATCTACAAGAATACAAGAATATTCGTATGTGCGAGCTGTTCATTACTAGCTCATACTGGTTTCCACAGTTACTGGTACATTTAGTAATTTTGCAATGGGGTATTTGTTAAAAGAAGCTTTGAAGAATCTCTGTGGAGCCAACCAGTGGTCTTACGCTGTTTTTTGGAAGATCGGTTGCCAAAACCCCGAGTGAGTTCAATTAAAAGTAAAAAACCTCAATTGTACTTTTCTCTTGAAAATTAAAAGAAAATAATCCAGCCCTTTTGTCTAGAAGATTTTGTGTTGTGTATGTGGGGTGGGTGTTCGTTGATGAGGAAAATGGAGAGCAGAAAAAGGAAAAAAAGATAGATAGTCTTGTTTTTGTGATTGCTCTTTTGGGGTTGCTTTTTGTCAATTTGCATGTAAAGCTTTTCCTTTTTGTTCTTGGAACTTTGTGCGGACCACTGTTAATGGAGAGAGATGAAGCAACCGAATCGTTGCCCTATTTTCTATTTGACTAAAGTAGAGGATAATTTTTTATAATCTCTATATTATCCGGTTACTTATATCTAGCTTTGGGTTGAAGCTTCGTTAAAGATTTATTAGACGTCACTGTCTTGTTTCTGCATTGTGATATAGTGACTTTCATTTTCAAGTTTTGGAGTTTTGTGTTTGGTCCATTTGCTTTGTCTTGAAAAATCTTAGAGGATGGAAAAAGACAGTAGATTTGTTTTAGGCTTGCGAAGCCCTTTCTACTGTTATGATTTTCCGCTCTATTAATTCGTTCACTTTTGTTGCTGCTAATGCCTTGTTTGAACTTGTGCGTTCTTACCTTCTTGTCTTCAACAATTTCTGTCTCTTCGATTTTCTCTTCTTGAACTATTTCACCATGAGCCAATAGAATGCAATACAAGTGGATGCAAGATCTAGCATTTTTGTTGATTCTAACTGAATTTTTAATTGGCAGGCTTTTAATCTGGGAAGAATTTTTTTCTGAACCTGTATCACATGCCCATCTTCTGGGCATTTCCAGGATCGAGGAGCCGGGAATTGGTTTTGATGGCTATAATGCTTGTGGGTTTTCAGCTGAGTTTCAAGCAGGGGATAATTTGCATTTGCTTATAAATAAGATGATGACTGACAATCATGTTAATGTTGTAGGAGAAGGGTATAATAATTCAAGCTCGAATAGTATAGACCAGGTTTGGCGTGCAGTGTTAGACATGAGTAGACCGTACAATGGACCAGATTTATCTTCCCTTGCTTTTCTAGTATTGTCTAGTCATGTCCAATCCTCACGTCCAAAAATATCATTAGTGGTTTGCTTGTTCTATTTTATACTTGAGAAGTATTAGCCTTGAATGCACCTGTAATTACATTTTTGAATTTGTCTGTCAGATTAGTTGGAAGGGCTGCATTTACGGGAAACCATCAGTGGATTCTCCCTGAGGATTGTACTAGAGAAGCCCATCCACCCGAGGTATAATACAAGATCCTTTTGTTAGTGCTTTAAGGATAGGATTCTTAGTAGTGAAAGTGCATTTTTTATTATTGCTAAGCTGTGCACATCTTCATAAGTGCTTCTGTCGAGGACGTAATTTAAATAAATAAAATTGTTTCCATTATATCAACTTGAGGTTTTAGATAATATGGTTCAACATGGTGTTGGAGCTTTGCTACTAGATTCTAAGTCATACCAACACCGATTGATGAAAGTTATGCACGTGTTAGGCTTTTGATTGAAAAATTGAATCTGACCTACATGTGACTTGACATGTTGAAGACATAATTCAAATATTTGTTGTTTAGCCAATAGCATAAGCTTTTTTATGAGGTGGATCTATGACTTCCTGCCACAAGATTTAAATGTATAAGAGCATTTCCAATGATGGTGTAAAATTATGCAAAAATTTGCATCTTCAAAATTAGTTTTGCATTATTATTTACATCTCGATGAATCTAAATCCTAATGTTGCTCGAATTGGAAGATTTAAATTCATTTTTTTGGCCTTTTGTGTATGTAAAAAAGAATGTAAATTTACAATCTTTTTTATATTTTCTGTCGAAAAATGCAAGTTGCTTTTTCTTTACATTTTTCCCATTGAAGGGATATTCGGCTACTTTAAATATATAAATCTCTATTTTACATTACAATTGGAGAAGCTCTTAACGACAAAGATTCATTTACATTAGAACTCAAATTCTTGATTGAATCTAACCCACTATCCAACAAATACACACTCGCTAAACATAGAATGTCCATTTCTCTCACATCTTCCATACAATGGGGTTATGGTCTTGTAGTAGGTACAATCGTGTCAAGCTTTAAGAAGATCAAACCTGGAGAGTATTTTGTGTTTGGTTGTACCCCAAAAACACCACAAAACACATCCACTAACTTGGGTATAAAGGTGATCCATATGGTCCCCCACATTGTAAAAGCATATGGTACCCTCTATTGGCCATCATAAAAAAATACGTTCGTTCATGGGAGTATGACGAGCCCATGTTGATAAACGAAACGAAAAAGGGTAATAAGTTAAACGTAAATTTGCGTAGATAAAGAGAGAATCAATCATGAATCGAATTATTAAATTAATGTGTGTTCCTTTTACTTTCTCGACTGTTCTCGACATAAAATCAAAGCGTTCGTCGACTATATATTTTCTTGATTTCAGTACCCACATTGTAAAGCAATATAAGCACGCAGTATTCTCTATTGACCAACGTCAAAATTATGTTAGTGGATAGTACGACAAGTCCACATTAAACATAAATTTACATAGATAAAAAAAATATCAATCATAAATCAAATTGTTAAATTGTAAGTTCTTTTTACTCTCTCGACTATTCCGACATAAAATCAAAATGTTCAACAAACATTTATTTACTTGGTTTTAGTCCCCCACATTTGAAAAGCAATATAAGCATGTGTTGCCCTCTATTGACCATCATCAAAATATGGGACCCATTATCATCAAAACGTGGGGCCCACTATCTCCATCATGATTAATATATGATGGGTTCATGCCCACGCCTAATTCCATACAATTATTGTCTCCTCAAAGCCTCACTTTTTGAGGTCACTTGATCTAAGATGTATCATGCATTTTCCTTTAGTGGGACTATTATATACTACGTGCGGCGTACGGGATGTTTTGTGCAAAAGTTTCTTCAATAATTTATCTAGTTTGGCAGACTCCCTTTTGAGATATAAATAAATATATTTGTTTAGGTTAAGTTTTTAGGTAAATTGATTTAGTGTAATAGTAAATTATGTCTTTTAAATATAACAAATGATTTGTGCTTGAATTTCATTGTGCATCATCGATTCTTCTAAGAGTAAATTCACAATTGTCACAACCAAAAACATTAACGAGGACAAGCCTTTTATTGAACTTACTCTGCTACTCCGCTCAAATTTGCATGAGGAAGAGTTCAATATTCGAACTTTCAAAAAAGAAATTAATATTTTACCCATAATACCATCCTACCTTGTTTAATAATACTAAGTATTAAATATGTCGTTAGTAACTTATTTAAAGTATAAAGTGTTAAGACTATCATGTCTTGTTTAATATTAGTAATAAATATGTCATTTAGCAACTCATTTAGCCCTGTTTGGTTTGACTAAAAAGTCAAATTTTTCGAGAACTTTGATAAAAAATTGATGAAATATACTGTTGGAAAGTTGTGAACTCAGCTAAATGTGTGATTAAAAATGAGTTTAAGGAAAAAAGATAATTTAAAAATATTTGAGACAAAACATGGGATTATATTTCATTAAAGTATGAGAAAAAGAATAAGATTTTGGTTACCTTGTTTAGGTAATACTATAAGACTAATTGATTGATAGGGTTAGGTTAAGAAATAGAGAGAAAAACAAGTGGTCTCTTAAGAGTTAGGTTTGTACAAATTATTTAGAAAGCTAAAATCCAAGTGAGGTCCCCTACTAATACACCGCATAGCTATCATGTACTACGCCCTAAGGACCATTCGCAATTAATTTAGCAGCTCAAGTCCTTTTCTTGTGTTTTTATTTTTTATTTATTATTTTTGGAATGTATACGTATTATTAGCCATTAAGCTATTTTATATTGGTATGGTGAAATAATTGTAGTTATCATAATTAATTTTACATTTTTTGAATTGTTCTAAGATAGAGCGTAAAAGAAAATCAAACTTGGACGACGAGTTCCATGAAACAAGTTGCATGAAGGATGCATTGTACTTAATTGTTGATTGATGACTACTTTAAGAGGGCTCAATAATCATCCAAATATGTTGAAATATCTAGGCGACTTAAATCATCGAATTAACTTATTTGTATAATTCTAGTTGACAACATTGATGTTGTCAAAATCTGAACTATTGATTTAAAAAATAGTTTTTGAGATGGATGAATGTGATATTGTCAAATGTGAGTAATCAAACATATTTATATAAAAAAAAAAAGATTGTACAGATAGTATGTTTGTTGATCATCTCATACTAGATATTTTTGGTTGCCCGTAACATTATTAATTGATACATTTAGATGAGACCATGCATTAGACTCAACAAATCATGTCAACCAACCAGGACATTATCGAAATGTCTGAAGAAACTTGACTACTCGACTAAACTCAAGATAAAGAAGTCTAATCAAATTCTTATGAGACTATTTTATGGAACTCTATAACCAATTCAACTCACTAAACCACTTTACAACGGGGGATAAGCAACCTCGAGAAGGCCTATAAAGAGTAAGAGTTAGTATAAGTACTATATTCTCACGCTATATAATTTGCTTTAGGAAATGAGAATGGAAAGCGCATAAAATCTTACCAAAAATTGTTAGGAAAGTACAACATACTTTCGTAAATATTTCACGAACACTAAAAACCAATAAATTCGTGTTTATTTTTATCCTTTAACATGATATACACAATTTAACTATCGGTTATGGCATATTCACAATAAGTTGAAAAATCTAATGAGAGTACAATGCTTCAAGGCAATTATCTTATTAAGCTCTTGTTTCATAACCATTATCCCATAATTTTTTTTCCTATATACTTATTTTTTATCAACATTCATACAATTAAATATTATGCACATAAAATCAATTTTTTTTAACTAGACATGTATCTATTATCGTCCGTTAAATCTAATTTTGTTAGGTAAGCATGTCCCTCAGCAAAATTGTCTAGTTTTCTTGCTAGAGCACATGGCACATGTTACATAGTTATGATTTACTAATTGGTACAAAAGTTGGTGGGAAGATTAAAGTTTGTATGATTATGTAACACGTGGACGATTAGTACAAATTTGAAAATTTTCATTCTTATTTTTGATATGTTATTTTTGGTTGATTAAAATAATTATTTTTTCTAAATTGTAAAATAAAAAAAAAAATAATGTTTCCTCTAGAAATGCTGATAATTCTTTTCTTTTTATGTGATAAAAACTTGTATTTTAAAATGAATTTTAAACGAAATGGATAACGAGGCAATGATCATGTTCCACGTACCTATTATGTCCCCTTGTCGAGGCAAGGACCTCCGTCCTGTATTATGCCTTGAAAAGGACTCGAATCTCCATGCTTCGCTCATGTACCCAATTAGGCAGAAAATCTTTGTCCCATTCTAAACAGAGTCCACAAATATCGGATATAACGAATTTTTAATCATCCGGACAGATTAAAAACCTTTAAAATGAGATTCAAATATGATTACTAACAATTTGTCAAATCATGGTACAAGTATCCTATGCAATTTTCTTCGAGGAATGCAAATAAATTGGTCAAACAATCCAAGATTGACTTGTCAATTATATGTCTATTGTAAAAAACTAATAATATTGTGTACGGTGGTTTGACTCTCTACTTTATGTCAACTTGTGAACTGGTCCATTTGATTGATCATCGAACAAAACTGGGAGAATTTATTGAAATTGTGAACTACAAAATTTATTGAAATTGTGGGAGAACACTACAATTGTTCGGTGAATCAAATGAATAGCACACCTTAAATAGTATAAGTTCAACAATCGAAATTTAACTTACGCAATCAATTGAGTTGTATGAAACAAACACAAACAATTGCGTGAATCAATAAACACTGCTCTGCAGTATCTTAGGGTTTAAATTTATACACGACTATTTATTGGAAAAATTAGGGTTAGGTTTTCTAGCATTTTAGGTAGTTTGAACATTGCATATCAATCTTCAAAAGTAGGAGTTTGACTCGTGAACCTATTGACATTGTGATGTTGGATCTTCACACGATGAACTAATAATGTGAAAGTCAAAATTGAAAGTGACTTTCACATGAATTTCATTGATTTTTTGTCACGTAAGGACCCAATCTACAATAGGTTGGGTAGTCATTTCCACACTATCTCGAAAGTTTTCAATGTCATACTGTAATTTTCCAGTATGACATCAGTTTGGAAAGTAAAATTATCCAAAAATATTTTCTTTATTCCAAAACAAATCAAACGATAATTTCAACTTTTATTTAGAAATTTGAATAGGATAAAATTCATAAGCAATTCATAAAACTCCCATCTCCCAACTAGGGTGAGTGTCACCTGTCACGTGGTCATTTGTTATTTTAATTGTCATTTTTGGTTAAATTAAGGACATAACACATTTTTTAAAAACTTGTAATATGAGTGCAACAAATGGTGGATTAAGGATATGATCAACACACTTGAGAAATGCTGACGACCTCGAGTGGAAGTTATGCATAATTTAACTAACGTCATGTTTGGTAGAGATTAAAATTAGATTTTTAGTAAATTTTAATAAAAATTGTTATAATGTGTGATTGAAAAATGGTGAACCCATAAAATGTGTGATTAAAATTAATTGTTCACTTTAATTTAAAATAAAATTTTAATTTTAATTTTTACTAAACATGGTTAATTGAAAAAAAAAATTCCGAAACATAAATGAAAAATAATTATTTTTTCCCCATAGAAAAAGGTGAAAAATCTAACCGCCCTATTGTTGGCGTGATCAATGGCATAAAGCTTCTCGAAAAAGTACATTTCTTTCCCAGTTTTCTCTGATCCTCTCTGTCAGCACCACGCACTCCGACCCTACCCCACCCCCTACGCCATCCCTCTCTTCTTCCCAATTCCCAGCACCGCAGGTCCGCACACACACCAACACTACTCTCTTCTGCTTGATACAGGAAAAGCAGAGCGACAACTTCATCAGTATATTCAGTCCCCCATCAGTACTACACATACGAACAGATAAAGATAAAGACACATATGCAGACGCACAAGTATATAGAAAGAACAGGGCAGGTGGGATCTTGAAATTTGTGAGTAAAAGAAAAGATCTTGGAAAATCAGGAGTTAAAGCAAAGGCGGCTGAGTGTAATTACAGGGTAGTTGTGAAATAATGTTTCAGAGTAATGGCAATGTATTATCATCAATGTGATGTATTGTTTGTAAGAAAGGCAAATAAGAAGGAAAAAGAAAGAAAGGAATATTTTTCCTGGGTTCTGTTGGCTCGAGAGTCGAGGCAATTTTTCAGCTGATGAGTTTGTTTTCTTGTGTTTGGTTTGCAGTTCTGTGATCATATTCTAGTGAGAATAAAATGAGTGGCGAATGGATAAAGTTTGGGGCTTTTGTCCCTTTTATGCAGTGAAGGAGTTTCAGTTTTCCCAGAATTTGCAGCTCACTTGCCTGCTTATTAGTTATTTGTGTTTCTTGAGTGAGATTGGGGTGAGTGCAAGTTCTTCTGTGGGAGTAAAGAGGCCAATTTTAGAAATAAGAAAATGAAGTTTATGAAGTTGGGATCAAAGCCTGATGCATTTCAAGCTGAAGGCAGCTGTGTAAGGTAAGCTTGATGCTCTCAATTTCTCATTTTCTTTAGAAATTTCCCTTCCTTTTGCTAGAATTTAGAATACACATTTTAGCATATGAAGTTTGAATCAAATTTTGTTGCAGTGAACTTTTTGTTATATCCATGTTCGTATCTCCTCATGCATGAACACAAACTCAAGTTTCTGTATTATCAACTCAATAATATGTTTTTTTATTGTTGTTAAGTTTCAGCTTGAATATTAATAAGCTATCGTCTTTGAATTTCCAAATATAAAGAGGTGTGGCCTTCATTGGATTTTTGATGTCATTGGATTGTGTTATTTTGCTTCTCATTTTTGTCCTGAATGAACTTTTAGGAACCTTTTTATTTTGTTTATTTCCATGCTGTTCATCCACATTCATACACAGTGTGTATCCACTCAGCTTGGATTAGGGAAGAAAAATTCATGTAGAGCATGAATAAGAATAAGTTTTAAATCAGTTGTTTTTCAGCTTGAATAAACTAAACTTTTAGCATGTTGACACAGTATTGAAGAAGATTTCAGTAACAATTTTTTTTTTTTCTGTCTAGTGCTATTTAGTTCTCCTACCAAAATGCTATGGGTGTTAAATAATAATATCTCAACTTCAAGGGGTTTTCCTTTACCTCTATGGATGGGATTATTTTATTTCACAGTTTCACCTCTCTGCCTCACTCTGTGTGTGTGTGTTAAAGAAATATGGGGATGGGTAGCAACTAGCATGGGCAACCCAAAATGTGGTCCAGGTGTCTAACTGTCTGATTGTAATGAGTTATGGTCCAACTTTGGTAAAGTTGTATAGAATGGTCCCTTATGGACCAAATCTTTAATTATTTCTCTCCCCCATAATCTTCAGGAATTGTAAAAAAAGTGATTCTTCTGCCTATTGATTATGCTATATCCAAATAAAGGGCCCACTGGGAACTGTAAAGTGTAAACACAAGCTTAGACTTGTGCTTTGTACATGGATTGCATTGAAATGAAAAAGCAACTTGTATGGTTTATGTTTTGATGACTGCCTTCTTTGTTTGGTTAATTAATTTTAATGTCTTTTTCGTGGTCCCTTCGTGCGTTGGCTTATTGATTTTCTCATTATATACATTGTTTTGCCTCGTTGTGGAATCATTAGCTGAAAAGACGATAAATAATTAATTTGCATGTCGATAGAAGTTTGTTTCTATTGTTTTTTTAAGAGAATTATTGCAACTTTAACATATTTACTGTGAAAGAACACAACTGGCTTGACTTCTTTCCTTTCGGCACACTCTCTTATTAGACCAAGTATCCTTGCCTTTTGTGAATACATATACCTCTAGCTAAGGGTCAGGACTGCTATTTGCCTATGATTGAGATGACCATTGCGCAATATCTCTGATGGGGAGCATATATTTTAAAATTTATGTATTGGTTCAAAATTTCAAATATTTGCTTACAAATATTCTCGAGATTCGCATCAATTTATTGAACTCCCAATTCATTTAAACTCATTCTTTTAATCATCGAAAGTGAAAGAAATTTGTTAGTAACTAAAAGTGAAAGAAATCCGTTAATAACTGTTGGTATAATGTATTTTTGATGTTTGCTAGAGATACAGTTTGATAATGCTTGTGTTGATTTACACGTCTGATACTCTAGTAACTTGATGCCGGTGGATATGTCATCCTTGGCCAAGTTAGTCTAAACTGTATTTATTTCACCATTTGTTGATCAATTGATGGTTTCCGCTTTCGAGGGTGTATATGAATGTTTCATCATAGTGACCTTTTGCTTGCTTTGCTGCAAGGTTAATGGTACTTTCTAAATTAAATAACTATATGCTCGCATGTTAATGTCCCTAAAAGTCATTTGTCTTGTGGCAGGTATGTGTCATCTGACCTGGCAACAGATGTTATCGTAATTGTTGGTGAAGTTAAGTTTCATCTTCACAAGGTAAATTCTATCAAACTATGTGTGTAGTGAACAAGTTCAAATAAATTTATTTCTTGAATAATTTCGCTTATTGACATTTCTGAACCTGAGATATTTATCCCTGGTTATGGAACTACGCATTTGTGCTTTTCTGTGTAATTACCTTATTTACTGATCATGTTGAATTGTGAAACACATAAATTCCTGTAAGAGATTCTTGATACATAATTTTCTCAACTTATCTTTTGTATTCATTACGAGGAGATTAATTTAGTTTAAATTATCTTTCACTTGCTCTGTTTTTTCCGTTTTCATTTTTTGGGGGGGGTTAATCTAATTTAAAATAATATTTTTTTTTTACCTATTCTCGTGTGTACGTGCGGTTTTCCCTTTCAACACTCATCCTTCTTTATGATGACATATGGTACTGATTTGCGTTTGCAGTTTCCTCTCTTGTCCAAGAGCAATCTCTTACAAAAGCTCGTTTCAAGAGCCAGTGAGGAGAGTTCAAACGAAATTAAGTTGGCTGATTTTCCCGGTGGACCAAAAGCATTTGAAATTTGTGCTAAATTCTGTTATGGAATGATAGTTACTCTTAATCCTTACAATGTTGTAGCTGCGCGTTGTGCTGCAGAGCATCTTGAGATGATTGAAGATGTTGAGAGAGGAAACTTGATTTTCAAAATTGAGGTATTTCTCAACTCGTGTATTTTACGAAGTTGGAAAGATACCATTATTGTTCTGCAGACTAGCAAGGCTCTTCTTCCATGCTCTGAGAATCTAAAGGTGGTAGCCAGATGCATAGATTCCATTGCATCAAAAACCTCAGTGGATCCCTCGAAAGTTACTTGGTCATATACCTATAATCGGAAATCAGCAACTTCAGAAAAGATAATTGAGAATGTCATGAGGTTTCCTAAGAAAATGGAATCCGTTCCAAAGGATTGGTGGATTGAAGATATATGTGAATTAGACATTGATCTGTACAAGCGTGTTATGACTACCGTGAAATCTAAAGGTAGAATGGATGGAAGTGTTATTGGGGAAGCACTAAAGACTTATGCAGTCAGATGGCTGCCAGATTCCATTGAATCTCTGGCATCTGAAGCTTACAGAAAGGGTAACAAATCTTTGGTCGAAACTATAATTTGCCTATTGCCTTCGGACAAGGGCATTAGCTGTTCTTGTAGTTTCTTGCTGAAATTACTGAAAGTTGCTATTCTAGTTGGAGCAGACGATTCGTCTAGGGAAGATTTGATTGAAAGTATCAGCTTGAAATTGGAAGAGGCTTCTGTCAGTGATCTGTTGATCCCGTCAAGATCTCCCCAAATGACCATTTATGATGTGGAGCTTGTCCAGTCTCTTGTGGATCGATTTGTGACTCATTGGAAACGGAATATGGATTCTAATATTGGTGAGAAGAACAAAATGAAAAAGAACGACTTTGACTTTGTTTTAGGACATGGTTCCTGGTTGAACGTAGGAAAAGTTGTTGATGGTTATCTTGCAGAAATTTCTCGTGACATAAATCTCACTGTCTCGAGTTTTATTGAGCTATCGCAGTCAATCCCTGAGTCAGCTAGACCAATTCATGATGGAATATACAGTGCCATTGATGTCTATTTGAAGGTAGGAATCTCCTTATCCTTGGCATATATTTTCTCTATTCTAGTCGTAAATAATTATGACTTTATTGTGTTCGTTTCGTTCACACATACTTTTAGGATATTATTTCTTACACAATATTGGATACAACTAGAGAGTAAATGACAAGATTTTAGTTTCTCTTTTTGCTTCATGCTATCTACTTCGTCCTAAACAAATCAGTAGATCACATAATTTGACTATTCAGTTGTTATAGATCACAAGTTTTAGCAGATGTGTTTATACGTGGTTGTGTTAAGCTGGATCTGCAAGGGGTTTGTTGTTTGCAAATATTTTCAAGAAGTCCATCTTTGGAGGCTGAAAAAAATATGTTTAAAGATTTAATTTGTTGCTTAATATTTGCAGGAACATCCTAACCTTACAAAAGCCGAGAGGAAGAAATTGTGCGGGCTAATGGACATTAAGAAATTGACTACGGATGCATCAATGCACGCTGCACAAAATGAAAAGCTACCTCTTCGTGTTGTCGTGCAAGTCTTATTTTTCGAACAGGTTAAATCTGCTGCTGGAATCCAAGGCATAAACAACAGTGATGCTGATGCATTGGATACCTCAATAAGCACTGAGGAAAATCTAGCTGATATGGTGCCAGAACCCCGTAAATCCCTGAGGAAACAGATGGACAACATGAAAATAAAAGAAGGTGAATTGCAGAAAAATGGAAAGTTGACGAAAACGGGTAGTAAAAACAGAGATCCTGTGCAACTGCTGCCATCTCGATCAAGGAAAATTTTCAATAAGCTGTGGATTGTGGGAAAAGGACATGGAAATGGGGAGAATAAGAGTTCTGATACTTCTGGAAGTTCTCAAAGCCCAACTTCGATGATTCAAGTGGAGACAAAATCCACTTCAAGACAGAAAAGATACTCTATTTCTTAGAGGATTATGTTAGGGTTTATTTGAAGTGTAGATCAAGGGAGGGAAATTGAATCACTGAAATGTAAAGTGGTAGGAATTCTATTACAGTAGATAAATTTGTTTTTATGTTGTTTCTTTCATCTCATGGTTATTGTACTATTGACTTATATTTGTGCATGAATGTGATTTACTTCACAAGGTTCTTCATTGAATTGAATCTTTGTTTCAGCATTGCGTTGAGTTCGAAAAAAGGGCAGATATACAAAATGTTTACATGCAGATCTTGTAAATCAGAATCTTTAAGGCATTTCAACACACAGTTTTAACACTTCAAAGTTTTATCACAATTATTTATAAAAAATTACCTAGTCATACAGACAATAATGTACACAAACAGCAAAATGTTTCAACAAACGCTAAGAATCAATCAATATTGGCAGTTGATAGATCATCCTCAGGATCCTCTTTCAGGGGATTATGGATACTCTAATGATTATGTACCCATCAAACAATGCTAATGTATGCAACGGGACCAAAAATGTACAATAATTTCATCAATGAAGATCGGGATGCTCTTGAAGAACATGCCCCAAATCAACATGCGGAAATATCTTTAGACTATTCGAAGAGCAAACAAACCTATTTGTCCAGGTAGTAGCAAGCACACCAAACTTTTGATAGCGGCAGGACTTTTGAATTTGAAATCTGAATCTAATATGCTTATAGCTTGTTATGATAGCATGTTGTCCGTAATTTATAATTTAGAGAAGTCTGCTAGAATGTAACCAGTTAGAAGTTACGTTCTTAAAACAAAGAAAATGTTACCTAGTCTTGGCATAGGTGTCGAGAAATTTGTGCGTGCGTCAATGATAGCATGTTGTACTATAGAGAAACTAAGTACATGACTCAGTGCCTTACGTCTTTTAGCCCACGTACAAGGAGAAGATGTTCTAGCCTGGGCATAGGGTGTCATACAGGGTGCTTCCTTGCCTCACAATTTACTTGCCTCACTATTTACTGAAATGTCCTGGGCTGATGCAAGCTTCTTTTTGGTTTATTCTTATTTTATATGATATAGCTTTATTTCACATGGTTTCTTCTTTAGAAATCTTAAATGCGAGGCTTCGGTTTTGATCGTCTTGCACTTGAAAGTATAACTATATGAGTTCAAAGTGAAGGTATGTATGTGCATAGGTTTTAAGAGTCTCATGGAAAATCCAGTTATTGAGATTATTTCTAGATGACCATAGTCTCAACTTACGTCATAACTTAAAAAAATAATAATAATAATAAATAAATAAAATAACACTTGTTTGCAGTAAGGATCTTAGCAGCCGGATTTAGTTTATGTTGCTCAGCTATTTAGTGTGTTATCTGCTTCGATACTGAATCACATAATTAATTTGCACTTCATTTCTGCTCCTCATTAGCACGTGTTCCCTAAACTTAAAATGTGTTAATTTTATTTGTCATGTACTTGGAGCCATCTGGTAATTGTTCTTAATAGAACGCAAAGATAGATGTTGCAGTAATCCATGTGATGAGAATATGTGTGAATTACATAGTTTATATTGTGGAGGGCTACCCTTGCAGACTGTTTGTTTCTCAGTGTTTCTTATCCTTTACTTGAACCCAATGAAATAAAGAGCCCCACAGACTTTGATTTTGGCATATTCTTTGATACTCTTTAGTCTCATGTGGTCGATCACCAATACTTGTTTAAGAAGTTTTTCTATTGTTTTGTTGGGGACTGCGGAATTTGAGGTTTGTGATTCTCTTTATGTTTCTTTATACTAAAGTTATATACATTTTATATCTATTCTTATGTTGCTCATTTCAGCTCTCTGGGCCAAAACCTCAAAATGAGCATTTCTGTTCGGGAGATTCTTTGCGCCAATTCCATCTCCATTATGGATCGGTTTTATTTTCGTTGTGTAATGGTCACATGAAGGAGATCACATCATTCCCATTGAAACACCTACTTTGTAACGGCATATTTAATACACAACGCTAGACAGTTTTAGCATCTTTTCCTGTCTTAACACTGTTCAGTTTTTTTTTGCACATTTCCAATAAAGAATTTCAAGAAAATTTGCTTATATTTTTTAATTTGTGCTCGTCTCTCATTGTTGTTTCAACATATATCCACCTAAGATCGCTTCTTAGTGCCTAACACGTTTTTTCCTACAGAAGTTGTAGAATTTTGGTAGGAAATGGCTAATCTTGCTTTTGTTTTATGTTAAAAGAAATATTTGTTGTCCATCACTTTAAGGGTAGAAGAGATTCAAGTGAAAAGGTGAGATGCAGAGCAATGGATCTCCCTCCGTATGCTTCCTGATAATTTGTTGAGCAGATGATATGAGCAATACAAATGGCAAGAAACCAGAGGCGTTGAGGAAGAATCTATGATTCATAACCTGCCCAAGGACTTAAGAAGCGATATCAAGTGCCATCTCTGCTTGACATTACCAACAAGAGTAAGTCAATTCAACCACTGCTCTAGATTACTCTTTGGTAAATAGTACTCCACGGTATTGTGTGGGATGACATGCATGGTTTAGCTTGTTTTTCTCCTCTGAACATATCAATTATTTATTAAAGGTACCAATGTTTGTGAAAATGGACGAACAGCTGTTGGATGCAATGTGTTATTGTTTGAAGCCAGATCTCTACACAGAGAAGAGCTTCATAGTTTGCGATGGAGATCCAGCTGACCAGATGCTCTTTATTATGCGTGGACGTGGTAATACATTGACCATGACGACTAATGGTTGTAGAACTAGTTTCTTCAACTCTGATTATCTCAATGCCGGGGACTTTTGTGGAGAAGACAGCAAGCATATGCAGCGCACTTTTAAGCAAGTTCTAAAATCAACTTTATTGTAATGTCTTCTATTTTTTATTTGTTTTTGGTAAAATGACTACAATCTTTTATTCTCTGATCCATCTCCTGAAAGATTGGTAGGGACTAAGCTATAATCCGGAACCCAAGATCAATAATGAATGAAACGAAAATGTACAAACAGACAAGAGAGTTATGTCCTGGAGGAGAATTACAAGGTTACATTACACCCATCCAAAAGACTGCCCTCGGATTCCTATTATGATGTAGAAAATTATAGCATCTTTATATAACTATATGAATTCCCTATGTTGATCTGCTGTTGAGGGCAAATGTGAACATTATAATAAGGCTCCCTAAACCTGGGCTTCTTGAATGTAGAATTTCAGTGGAAGTACTGGTGTTTACATAATTGCTTCAGGTTTACTCCCAGCAGTGGAGGACATGGGCAGCTTGCTTAATCCAAGTATCATGGCGTTGACATTGCAGGAAGAAGATTGAGAAACCTTTGCTGCAGAAGATAGAATGCACGAGGCCTTGGCAAAAGAGGGTGGAAGCTAACCTAGCCTCGTTGCCACCATTTATGCGTCAAAATTTGCTGCCAATGTACTTTAATCTCTTGTGCAACAATCATCTGCATATGTTAAATTATTATCTGATTACCTAGCACAAAATTACCTCCTCAGCTGCTTCAGAAGCTAGCCGAGCCTTATTTTACTGCAAAGGACTACTCATATGGAGTGTACACGTATAGATGACATTGCATTGCACTATGGTATCCTATTAGAAAACCGGATGTGTGAAATAAAATGATTTGCCTCATTTTTTTCTCCTATCTCAAGTTTTCTTTTGGTATATACATATATAGTATTTTGATACGCTATTGCCTGTTGATTTACCCAGATTTGGCTCAGTTTTACATAATATTTACATGTATGTAGATAACAGCCTGCAGCTATTCATTTAACTGCTCCCCTATTTTTTCCATTACTGTGGTATCCATAAAATTTGTACTGTGAAATTCATTCCTGAGGGCTGTATTTTCTTGTGCAATAGCATCAGTTACATTTTTTTGTAGAAGTAAAAAGTGAGAAAAAAAAAATTGATCCCCGTAAAAATCCCGTCCCTGGTAGAAAAGGAAATCTTCCATACAAAATTCCATCGGTATTAGGGTAATTTTTTCTTGAAAATATTATCTGTCATTTTGAGAAATAAAATGTCTTGGCGTATAAAGCTTCCAATTTCTTATCAACTCGCAAACTGAAGAAGATTTGAACTCTTTAAAATATTCTAAGAATTTGAAATTCTACTGCATTTGAATCATCTCTATTAGTTACATTGCAATTCAAAGTTATTCCAGAACAAAACAACATTAAAAACTTGGATGACAGTAATAACGCGAGTAATTATTTCATAAACAAAAACTTGATAAATCTGAAATAAAATTTGAATACATGACTATAATCTGTACTTCCAAATACAAATTTAAACACATCTAATTCAAAATTTTCCTACGTTAATCAGTACTAGATCATGCCCAAGACAGTAAAATTTCAGACAGAGACAGCATGTCTGGGTCTCGTGCATATTGTCTTCTACACCTCAGAGACGCTACTCGGGCCACAGCCGCTGCTACTGCTTGCACCATCATGATGGATGGCCTTTCTTGCCGCTTTCTTGATATTGAAAGCCAAATGGAATTGGGAATTTTGGCGATATCCCCACAGTTGAATCCAATCACCTTCCTCTAATTTGTTTTCTTCCACCAGTTTACTCCAATCTTTTTTAAGCACAACCATTTTCAGGGTACCCCACCTCCTCATGTGCAACATATAGTATTTACCTTTCGGATCAATTGTAAGAATCTCGACACTGCCTTGGTTAACTTCTACTAGTTGTCGCTCCATTTGTGTCAAGAATCCCATCACTTTTTCTCTGTTTTGAGAAAGAAAAATCCGATTCTGATCAGGCTTGGTATCGGAACTTGTGAGTCTTTTTTGGTACAAGAAAACTGGCACCGTCCCTCCATTCAATCCTATTTCTCGCAAGATTTCGGGAAGAAGTGGTTCTGGACGAGGCTCCGGTTCATTCTGTAATTGGCTACGAATACTCGTAATTTTTCCGTTGCCCTTCCGCTTTCTATTTTTATGAAGAGTTACGGCAAATTGGGGCATTATTTGGCCAGAATAAGGAACAATAGCTAGAATTGGTTCAGGGTTTATAGCATGAAAGGTTCTTTTAAGATATGGGTTTGAGTAAAGCTTTTGGTGGTGGGTTTGAGGCTTCACTGATGGTAGTGGTGGTTGATCATGAAGAAGAAGATCATCAAAGAGGCTAAGTGAAACTACCTTCTTCTTCTTCTTCATTGGAAACACATTAGGAATAGGAAGAGGAAGATCAAAATCTTCATCATCGAACAGATTAAACGGAACACTCTTCTTCTTCTTTATCATCGTAGACATCACTGAGTTTTTATATCTATCTAAGAATCTCTCTCTCTCTCTTTCACTATCTTGTTTGCAGTAAATTTTTTTCTGTGTAGAACTGAATGGGGTAAGTTCACTCTTATATATAGGTGTTGGAAGAGGAACTCACAAAACCCCTGAAACTCGTTATGGAAATATTTGTTGATCAAAATAAGGAAATATTTTTCATGTTACCATGTATGTTCTCTCTCTACCTCTCCAACGGTAAAATTGGAAACAATTAATGCCAAATATTACCTATTTCGAAATTACCTCCTATGCCACCAAGTCTCGCCCAATTTTAATATCCAGTGAATTTGTCAAATTAAAAAATTTCATTGGACAGAACTTATCGATAAACTAGCTAGTGATCCTAAAAATGGATTTTTAATTGATTTCGATAAAATTTAATGAAATGTATGATTAAAAAGTTAAGGAAAAATTATGAATTTAGGAAATTTGTGATAGAAAAAGAGTTTGGAAAAAAATAAGAGTCAAACAGAGGCTAAGTATTAATGGGACATAACATTGTTTGACCTTGTGAGAATTGCACGTATCTACAATAATGGAGAAACATTTTGTTAATAATTTTATTTCACTTTTGTCAATAATAATACCCTTGATCTTTTGATGGGATCACCATGGTAAAGTAAATATGAAATATTGGAAATGTGGATATGCTGATTGAATAAGATGACATTGATCTAATAATCAAGACATGAAATTATTTACCATCAACTCTTCGGTCGAAATATATATAGCCAACAACATATAATACCCCCTTTTTTTGACTCAAATGTCCAAGATTTGTCCGACTAATCATGAGGAGTGGCGGCCTTCCCTCCTGGTTTCGCCATCCAGATTAATCCGGATGCGGTCACAGCTTATACACAGTTGTACAGAACGTTCGACGGTTCTCATCCCTGTGGACTTCTACCTTCAAACATAGATGTTGCCTTTCAATATTTAAATGTTGTATTCCAACTGCTGCGTTATAATACCCTTCTTTTCATAATACTATCAAGTGTCATCTAGCCATCCTACGAAATATGCCATAAAGGATACTAGAAAATTCTGTCTTCACTTCCTCTGTCTACTCAAACTCCTTTCCTCCAACGAGCTTTCAGAGAGTGCCAACCGCACACACCACCAGATTGAAATATTTTATGGAAGGATATTTCTGTTCAAATGATTCCAGGCTGAAATATAAGTAATCATCTTTGGTTAAATTTAAAAGTTCATTCTACTATCTGGCCTCAGCTCCTGGTTGTCACTTTTGTCAGCATCCGAGTTCTCCCGTTGGGATTCCAGATCCATGCTACCTGCTCGAGTTCTTCTGTGCCTTCGATCCTAGAGAATTCAAGTGCAAAAACACCCAAAATTCATTCATTTGTTTGTGGCTATCATGAGAAAGTTTTGGTCCTAAATATTTCAAGTGGAGCGAAATGGGGTTATCTTACGAGCAAAAAGAGGTGAAATGTTAAACTGTACAAGGAAACAAAAATGTCTTAAGTGTGAAAAGTATTAAATATAGATAGCAACTTGAGAAATTTTTGAGTCTATTAGTATATCTTTAAAAAGTTTAGGACCAAAGTGTAAATTAACAAAATAATCCTGTTAGTTGAAAAATATTGTTGGACTGCAAATGATAATATCAAGAGATTATAACTTGCGAAAAGTCGAGCATCGGTAATTTAGAGAATTTTAAAAAGTTTGAGGACTAAAGTGAAAATTATGGAAAAGTTTAGAATCATAATTTTATGCGTTTAGAATATTGCAATGATATCTTTTACTAGTAATAGTAGGTTTATGAGTTTAAACCCGAGGTTGGATCCTAAACGCCAAAATTGCAAAGTTTAAGGGACTAGATTGCAAATGGTGAGAAATATATTTTCAGATGAGAATATGACGAGTCAAGATTATTTAGTGATGAGAATGATCACCACTACTATGATTTGACCATTTTTTATACTCTTGAGATGTTTAGGGACTAAATCAAAAATATGTTATGAATTTCATATTTTTATTTACCTCAACCAAATAGTTAATTACTGAAGGAGCTAGAATTTATAAAGGTTTATTTGGTTTTGAGAATCTAATATGATCTGGAGCGTTTTATTTTGCCTATAAGTTGAGTAAATAGTTTCTTGTTCTTAACTTTACACTTCGATTTCTCAAGGTCTTAACTTTTATTTCGAAAACCTATTTCAAAAATCAAATTGAATTCAACTTCTAATCAAAGAAATTGAAGCGCCGCGGAACCAATATGGTACATACGTAACTTTATCCTGGTTATCATTATTATTATTATTATTATTATTATTATTATTATTATTATTATTTTACATTTTCGCAAATTAATAAATAAAATAGTCATGTCTAATATAGAAATAATTCCGTGGAAAACAGATTAAAATTGAAATGCTGGAATTTTTGGGACAACAAATTGGTAGGTTTATGATGGTGAGCTCATGAGAGTTGAGCTAGTGGGGCCGTGGAAGGAGTCTAGGCAGGGTGTAAGGCTTGGAGAAGAAAATGATTTTTCCTCATTTCAAGGTCTAATTATTTTTTATTAAAATTAAATGAAAATGATGAAGTTGATTAACATTTTTAATCTTATAAATCAGAATTAAGTTACTTGTACACTCATTGCTAACACATTCCTCCGTGTTACAAATCTGGTCATTGATTAATAAACGTATTGTTAAATCTAATGCATCAAAATTTGCAACTCACATGAGTGATGTCAACATTGGTGTACATAGAGCATGTTTCTATAAATCATGTCCATGTCATTCGCAGAGGATGCACCTACTTCACGAAACAAATGGATGAAATGTGATTGAAGATACCTTTCGCACAAGAATAGATTAATCTAAGGATACAAATGTCAAAAAAAATTGTGATGATTATTGCAAGGGGACTAACGAGGTGGACGTTGTGTACCAATTACCCCATTTTGAAATAAGGGATCTATGTGCTAAGAACTCTGGTGACTGCATTACATATTCTATCTCGCTCTAGGTCTTAAACCTAGAGAGAGCTTGGGAGCAAGAAATTGCCCTAAGTATGGGCACCACCAACTTGGACTTCGTTAACCACTTACCACTCACTCGTTAGCTGCTCAATCTATCTGTAAGCAAAGCGCCTTATCAGCAAACTAGGGGAGACACAATAAGAATGTCTTTAGTAACATTGGCATGGTGCTTGTAACCTTATTCACCACTGTTTACTTTCCATCATTGACCAATAGATCGCAGAATAATGAGTTACATAATTGACATGAAATAATTAACAGACAAGGATGCAAGAGTTATCCAGAATGTTTGGACATAAAGCAACCGTATGTGCTTCATAAGTCAGCCATCAAATCCCAGGCTTAACCTTGGACAGGTGGTGGAAAATAGCAAGCTGGGAGTATGGTAGAGACAGATGAGATTTCCGATGAGTAGTGAAAGAAATGCATAGAGATTGGAAAGCGTGCAGTCAAGGTGTTGATACCATGTCTGTGACTGGATGATATAAAGAGTTGGGAAAATGAGAGTGCAGAGAAGTAATACAAGTCATATATAGCTGAATGGGGATGATATTTTAAAATGTTTAGGTACATTCTTGCACTTTTACTCGACCAATAGCATGTATCAGGATGTAGATGGAAGGGGATGGGAACATGCTATCAGAAAATTCATCAAATGCTTAAATGAGACTTTCCTGCAAGTTAGGTTATAGGCATCAGAATCAAGCTTCACCAACGGTGTTCATAGCTTTAAGGATCCAGCCAGCACTACAAATTTTGGTTACGATATAATGTTCCCAACGGATTCCACAACATCTAAAGTAAATCACAATTCAGGTTACCAAGTTCACATTAAAACTACATTACAGAAGACATCATATGGGCGAACCATTGATAATGCAATGCCCTGCAGCTCTAATAGTCACTTCACTGCCTCACGGAGTGCCTAGACAACTTAGCCTACAAGACAATGGAAGATAAAAGATAGATATCATAAGAACAAATGGTGGTTCAATAATCTACCATTTAACTGTAGTTCCACGTCAATGGACACTAGAATACTAGCTTGGCTAGCTTTATTTGAGAATCTATAATGAATGGAATTTCCATCAATTGATCTTTCCATTGTTTACAATGACGAAATTACATCCTTACGTTCTTGCACTAAAAATTTCAAACCCTGAGCAAGATATGAACAACTATCAGTAGATACACATTATGACTTTTACATACATTAGATTCTCAGTTCTCAGTTCCTGATAACACCTATGCTCTAGAAGAGTTGTAATCTGACCAATGAGTTATGAGTTATCATTAATGTTTTTCTACAGATAGCTCAATTGGAAGATAGTGTAATTTGAAGATCAACATTCATTGCATTTCACAAAAATCAATTTGTAAGGATTTTTATATTTTATCCATGAAATTTGTTGTACAAATCATCCCTTTTTGGTAGAACATTGTTATTGGATACTATTGATTATTTTGTTCTATTATTTACTATTTCAACATTAAAATACTACATGTCAACAAGTCGTCGTTACCCAACAGCCTGTAATACACGTCTTAAACAATTTGACACACGCTTTTTCAATCGAAGGCACGATTAAAACCAAATGGTCAAAACCTTTTACCATTTTATTCTCACCTCTTTCCCCAATCTCAATGAAACCCTAATCCTGCCCTCGCTTTCGTGGAAATGGATTACCCACAGGCATCAGAAATTGAAGACACCAGGAATGAAAATGGCTTTTTGCAATTGCAAGGACCACACAGAGGTATGAGCTAAGCTACATTTTGGAAACCCAAATTTATTGTTTTTCTATTGTAATCTAATAATTCTTTTGGGATAAGAGGTACGTTTGATCAACTAATCTAAATGTATAAATTAAAATTTATACTTTACTAAACACTCTCCATATTCCATTTCAATAGACATTTACTGAGCCTGAGGGAGGATAGGTGGTGGGTTTGTGAGTGGGTGGAGAAGGCTATCAATATGATTTTCATTTAATTTTTTCTACTTTCATATCTTTTTTTGTTTCTTTTTATTTTTTATAATTTTTTGGTTAGATCCCAAATCAAGAAAAGGAAATCCAAACAAAAATTATCAATTCAAATTTGCAAACAAAGATTAGCAAACCCCAACACACAATCTCTGTGCGATACGTTGACGTCGAATCGATCCCAAACCATTTTTAGTTACTATTAATTCACTGTAGATGCAGTTGACAATCTTCATTCTGGTAAAAGTGTTGGCAAAATTAAAGCATTTAAATACAAGATCTACATGATTCTAATAGTTGGGAGTATGAACTGCGACTATTCTAATAGTTGGAGTACCTAATTGTATGAATCAAACAGTTGAAGAGCACTGACATGCTCGAATCAAATAGTTAAAGGATCCAAATGTATGATTCTAATAAATGAAAGACCAAATATCTCGATAGGAATAGTTTAAGGACTGAATTGATGTATTGAAGTAGATGAAGGATCAAATTGCATGTACGTAATAGTTGGAGCACTCAATTGCACAAATGTAATAGTAAAAGGACAGAATTGCTTTATTTTATTAGTTTAGGGACCGGAATGCTTGGATCTAATAGTTAAAGGATGTTATTGAATTTCTGAAATTGATGGACGAGTGAATTGTAGGATTTAATTCATGAAGCATGAAATTACATGATTACAGTAGTTGGAGTACCTAATTGAATGAATATAATACATGAAGGACCGAACTATAGTAGTCAAAGATTGCACAACCAAATTACATTTTTCTAATAGATATAGTACCCAATTGCATGTTTAGTATAGTTTTAGGATCGAACTGCATGAGTCCCTAAACTTTCCAGAAACTTCAGTTTAGACCCTAAATTTCGTGAGACTTCAATTGAGACTCCCCATGTCTCCAACATCTTACATATTTCTTCAATTGAGTTCCGCCGCTAATAGCTTCAATTTACGACTTACGTTGATCTTCAATTAAATTCTCCATCTAACTAACATCTTCAATAGCTTCAATTTTGATCATGATATTGATGCCCTTATAGTTCTCATGATGAGCAGCTGGAGTTTGGATCTCTTCGTTCAGTAGGTTTTTCTGTAAAAGAGCATTCATAGCTGACTGAATGAGGGGAGCCCAGCATGGGCATTTGAGGAATACAGATTTTATAGGGGATCTGGGCTATGGTCTTCACCAGATTGGCCGTCTTCTCCTCATCATCCAAGGTAATAACTATATTGTGACCTTTTAGAAAATTTATTCAAGAATTTACGAACTTGAGTTAAATTATTAATATAAAGAACAGATTTGTCAAAAATAGAAAACTAGGCTTAGAAGTAATTGTAACGTGAGATCTAGGGCAACATTTATTGTTTTTGTATTTGGATGAGTTGGATTGCTCACGAAATCTCGGGCTACATTTGAAAAAATAAAATATAAAAGATTGACTTTTTTTCTTCTTTAATTAATTGTGTTAATTCCTACCTATCTATGACTATTAGCTAAAAATAATTAAATTTCAATGCAATAATTCGCGTAATAGTTGAATAAATAAATACCCTTAAAGCCAAGACAATCAAATCTAAACTCAACTTCTTAACTAATCTCGTTAAATATATAGCATTGCTTTTCCAATATAACTTTTGTTGATTTTTTGCGTAAGAAATTAATTCTCTTTGCTAAATCAGTTAATATATGTATAGTCTGGACAAATTATAGGGCAATTATATTACCACCACGAATTTTATTAAACACACCACAAATTTAATTATTTTTCTTATTTACTTAAATAGCCTTAGGTAAAGTTACGTAATTAGGGTTTTAATATTTCTTTTAATAAAATAAATTATTGTTCCATCACAAACATAGACCTAATTTTTCTTTCTTTTTACTCCTAGTTTTTCCGTCGAGAATTTTTCCCTTCAGTTGAAGTTTGCTCTACTGATATATCCTCAACCTTATCATCACCCTTGTTTGCTACTTTATGAGAAAGAAATATGGGTAGGCAATTGTTTAAGGTGTAATATTTTGAAATTTTCATATTTCCTTTCTTTATTGAGATGGTGTTTGGTAGAGATAAAAATCGGATTAAAATTGAAAAACTAGCCGTTATAATTGACTTTTATTACACGAGTGAAATCCAATAACAGCTATATTTTCAATTTTAATCGTTACCGAACAAGTCCTGAGTATCCAGATTCAATTCATACGTTCTTTCTAGCAATTCCAACTGATATATTAATCAATCTCAAGAATATTTCAAACAAACAAATATTTAGACAACTCCCATAATTTCTCTAAATCAGAAACTAAATACAGCATCAACTCCAACGAAATGTGCATTTTCAGAGGACATCTGCAAATGAATCCAATTCCATCTTCACTCTCTTGCTTGGCAATTGGAGACCTTGGATGACTAGTTCATCTATCTGCAACTCAAGCTTTAATACTCACACATTGAAGTAAATCCCCATAGTCTTAACCAATAAAGAGCCATTGATGAAAAGTTAAGATTTCAAGTGAGGAAA
>CAIGRL010076139.1:0-16068 GCA_903798325.1 Fraxinus xanthoxyloides
ATATGTGTGTGTTTGAGTCACATTATTTTGAAATGGTAGATTGATAGACAATGTATAATTGAAATGGTAGATTGATGAAATAGTTCGAGAGCTTTTATCCAATTGGTGCATACCCTTTTTGCGTTTTCAGAAAATGCTTGTAAATATTTTTTGCACCGATAAAATACACGAGTATAAAATTATCTTAATAAACTTATACTTTTAATTTTAAATATAAATAATTATTTCACTTTTTAAGTTAAAAAATGCTCAAGTAAAATACAACTTATCGACCAAAAATTTCTTATAAAAATTTATAAATTAGAAATTTCAATAAGTGGAAAACACATTTTCTTCATACTATAGATGACAAAAAAGTTCGGCGGTTCGGACGGCTCGAGCTTGGGCCCGATAACACCGAGTAGAGGCTTGAGCCGAGCCGATCCCCATTTCGAGGCGTCGGCTCAAGCACAGCCTGGCCCGTGTGAGCTGGCCATTAAAAAAAATTTAAATTAAATTTTTTTAAAAGAGGCCTTTGCTGCAAGCAGCTATTTTTAGCTGCCAGCCTTTATATTTATTTTTTAAAAAAACCCGAGTCAGCTCGGGCTTGGCTCAAACCGTTGAGGCTCGAGCCAAGCATCATTTTTTTGGCCGGACTTTGCTTGACTCGGCTCGAACCAAAAAAACCTCGAGCCGAGCCCAAGCTTTTTTTTTGTCCAGCTCGATCTCGACTCGTTGGCATAACTATTTCATACTACCTACCTAAACATACTCTTGCTGGCTTCCAAATTATTACATGATTCACAAAATCCTTCGTATGTTTTGACTAAACTATTGTCGATTTTTTTCTCACGAGCAAATAAAATAAAAAACGAAAGCGTTTAAATGCATTCCAAAATACATTCTTCCAAAATAATATTGCTCAAACACACCCGAATGATTTATGGCAAAGGAAATTCCTACAAAGTAGGAAATAAAGGCTACCTTTTGAATCCATAAATAAATTTTTGCAATAGTAATTTTTTAGAAAATTTATGATTAAGAAGTAAAAAAAAAATTATTTAAATTAAATTTAAGTGTAAAATTATTATATAAAAAAATGTTTTATTAAAAATAAATTTTAAAAAACAAACTTTCAAAGAATGATGCGTGCGCACGCAGACTAATATTGCAATTTGCATTTACTTGTAATGAATTCAAGACCAAACGAATTGATGTTTGACAATCAAGGTATAAGGTTCCAATCATGAAACATTTACATCATTTTTTATTCTTACCAAGTAACAACTTATCAGTTTAAAAAATTAAACAATTTTTCCTCCAATCCTTTTTTAACAACACATCAAATGATAAGAATGATGCTCATGTACATCTAGCATTTTTGAATTATTATTTTCAATCTAAGAGCAACTTCCATTGCTGATTAAACTAATAAGATTTTAACATTAAAAATAGAAAATGTCTACATAAATTATCCAATACATTTCTAGAATTACATGATACCATCTCTTAAAACAAACAAGTCACCACAATTTAATATTTCTCTTTTCACGTTTTTTTTCTCTCTTTTTCCATGACAAGGAGATACGATTCATTGCATTTGAATGCACACATTCATTCGTACATAAATAAGTGGACATATTTTTGACTGTTGGGGAAGATAACATACATGCTAAATAAGAGTTTTATTTTATTTTTTTAACTGAAAAATTTTGGCAAAAAACTGAACCAAATCATTTCATTCACTTTGACATTGAAAACCATGGAAACAAAGACGAGACTACCGGCTTTAGGTCACGATGACGATTTAACAATCACTTTCATGTTTTTGGGGATAATAAGCAATTTACTTCAGATCACAAAATCGATAACGACAATTTGACATATTGGGGAACTAAATTCGTTAAACCAACTGATATGTAATGTGCAGGCAATAAACACTATCATCCTTCCTCTGAGCGACACTTCAAATCATATAAAATGAATTCAAAACTACTTAAAAGAGGTAACCAATCCCTCCCCGAAGCATCCAGTGTACCTTATCAAACCTCATCGTTCATTTCTTGTGTGTAAAAAAATCACTCTTCGTTCTGACTTTCATCTTTAACAAGCTTGATCATGTCATCGATACGAAGAATAGTTATTGCTGCTTCCGTAGCAAACTGACAGAGAGAAAAAAAAGTACAAAACATTTAATCAGACATTTACAACGTGCTAAAGAGCTCAAATTTCAAATTGCAGACACGTACCTGTATTATCTTCACTTTGCTCATTGCAGGCTCAATGACTCCTGCTTCTAAATTGTTTCGTACAGTACCCTTCAACAGGTCAAGACCCATGCTGCAACCGTAAGAGGAAGGCATGGTCAGAGAACATCTTGAAAAAAATCAAACCAGTTTGACAAAAAAGTAAAAAATAAAAAATAAATAAAAACCGGTTTAAGAACAAACAACAATCTTATTCCATGACAATCATGTAGGTTCCCCCATTAAAGTTTCCCATCAAACGAAATAACGAATTGTAATAGGTAGGAGGAGGTTCCAAGAACTAAAGCATCCTAGCTTGTTATGACCAATGCAGATCATATGTCTAAAATCAAGAGTACCAAAAACATTCTTTCCTATTTACCATAAGTGGTTGAGTCTGCTAGAAGATCTTGCCAACTCGATCATCAAGCTTTAAAAAGGTATCACAAGTACATATACTTTATCTTGCTTCATCCAATATTCTACTGATCACCAGGTAAATCCTCACGAATGGAATAGCAAATGCCAACAATACATATTCACAAGAAACCACATGAAACTGCATTTGAATCACTGCTAAAGAAAATGATAGCAAATCCTTTGGGCCAATATTGGGTAGAAAACACTAGTGGAAATGTAAAACTACTCGGTAATTTCTGAAGCAAACTACAGCATACTGAGAGCCAAACCTTACATTCTCCAAAAACAAAATTGAACAAGTACCTCGATAAATGCTTCTTATCTGCTTTGGTTTGTGAAGTGTGGTGGTATGCACGTAGCTTAGCAACCAACTCAGTTGCATCTTTAGCAGCATTCACAGCAAGCACCTGCAGAGAAATATTCCAAAGTTGGTTAAGAAATCCAAAGACGAGCTATGAGAATAAGAGACTGATTTTATCTCTGAGTTAAATATTTTTGTTTCATGGATGACCTTTGGTATAATTAGTAAAGATTCCGCAAACTCTGCAATAGCCAGCTGCTCCCTAGATCCAAGAGTAGTGGCTAGGTTCTCCAGATAGACAGATAAGGCAGCTTCAGCAGCACCTCCACCAGCAACTACCTATGTTTCGATAATATTGCAAAAAATCAGTTTTTCTATTCAGGCCATAAAAACATTAACATTCCAATTTGATGAACAAATCAACCAGCAAAATACATGAAGGCCATTCAGGTCGAATATACCTACCAGGAGGTGCTTATCCATTTAAGAATCACTTAAACAACGGCAACATTTTTATCCATGACTGCATTTATACGTAATTGCTTAATTATACTATTTTCCCCAATTCCAAAGTTAACTTGTATGGTATAATGATATTTACCTTGAATGATGTAAAAACAGGTACTAGCCCATAGTTAAAAAAAAGCAAAAAAAAATAAAAATGCTGGGTGTAGAAGATTTGATAAACAGAAGGAAATGAATAGTGACAATTGATAACTGAGCAACAAAGGCAAGGTTAATCTTCAGAATAGAATACAGCAACCGCCACTTGTTTACCGTATTAGATTCCAGAGTTCTTTTGACAATGCATATAGCATCGTGCAAAGCCCTGTCCATCTCGTCGAGCATGAAATCATTGGCACCCCTGAGTATCAATGAGACCTGAAGAAAGCACATGATTCAGACATATAATCCTCTAAAAATGTCTAAATCAAAATGAATCATATATCTTGATCTTGACCATTTGTCAATGCTTTGAATGAAAAGAAATTTGATAGAGTTGAAACACATAAATAGACCCATACTGGCACCAGTTCATGGGGTGGCAAACTCTAAAACTAAAATCTAAACAATGAGATCTTAGAAAAATGGATATATTCAACTTCATAGGGAATATAATTCATACCGCACTGTTAGTTTTGGTCCCTTTTATCATAATCACATCATCATCAGCAATACGTTCTTCCACTACTTCATCAGCATAACCAAGAAGAGACGAATCAAATGTTTCTTCTCCTTCCATATCTGCAAATGTCGAAACCTGCAGCATTGGAAAAGAATAAAATAACTGCCCATCAAGTACTGATCAAATCTATTTATGAATGAACTGCAGTGTTAATTATTTTCCAAGTCTTTCAAATCTTGATTTAGCTAGGATATAATTTGAACATGTACAGAGTTTGAAATTTTCATTGACTCCTTTTTTACTTTTGTATCTTTTTTGACAACAAATACATTCATTAATACAACATTAAGGAAGTGAACATCAATTGTAAGCACAAACAAGTAATATAAATGTGTTTATCAATATCCTAAAAATCCTTTTCTAGCACGTAAAAACCTCAATATAAGCACAGGCACAGGTAGCTGGTCAACCTAAAAATTGATATTATGTATTCGTATAATATGAACAGAACAAGACATGATGATGCAGACGGAAGCGAGCAAGACAATAACACATGATCACAATTCGTTAATTTGTGCATGAATACTGATTTGAATTAAGAAATTGGAGACAATCTCACAATAATGATATTTTATTAATTAAAACAAAAGCCACCTCAATGACACTGCCAGCTCCTCTATTATAATATCACACCGAAACCCTTAAATGAAAAACACAAATAAAGACATAATTAAATTACTAGAAATAAAACCTCTTCGTCCAACTGTAGCACATATTCACCCTCATCACTCTCTCCAGGTTCACAAAAATTCATCATTGAATCTTGTCGCGTTACTTCATCCGGTATCTTGTAATGATTGTAAGTTCGCGCAAAAAATATCAATCAGCCTGTCCAATATGCAAAACTCATCCCCCGAATGTAAGCTTATTTTCCAATCAAATCTGTCATCTAAATAGATTATTTCCTCAAGTCTAAAGAAGCCGCTCGAACTGATTTGGTAGTTTGTGAGGGCCAACTCATTTTTATTGATGTCTCTAAACAAATATCCAGAGCAACTTATTAATCCCTCCCTTCTTAACTATTGTTTTAGCTTCCTCACTAGTGGGATCAAGGAGTAAATTAATGTCACCATATGTATGTCGTACTCCTTCAAGTCCAAACTGGCAGTAAGTCAGTAATGAGCAAAGCAAAGGAATAAAAATGTTGAAGAATGATAAACATCCTAAAAAATCAAGTGAATCATCTTGTGATAGTCTTCCCATGCAAGAAGCAACCTTATTTTCTTGTTTTTTCTAAAGTTATACTAGGCAAAGCTTCCAAGATGTTGAATGAATGATTGTGTATCACCAATGAGCATATAAAACTTCTTTCTAAACCCTATCGAGACAAAATCATGTTCTACATGATCGTGTATTTCGTTCCCTCAAAGTCGTCATTATTGATGAACTCAAAATTTACTTACAACTCTTCAAGGTCTCAACATTGGGCTCCTCATCAAAATTTGATGGACCATAGTATTCTTCACTCGAAACCACATCCATTCCTTGCCAACGTTTAAAAAGCTGAAATGGATAAAGGGGCATCTTTCCTTTGTGAGGCGAGGTGTAAGCCTCAAGCGGATTGAACCAAAAAATTTAGTAAAATTTTTTTAGAAATACAAAGAATTTAAAATCAGAGAGAGAGAAGACCAAATGAAGAAAGAAAATAGAAAAAAATAAATATCTGCCAGAGTTTCCAGATGTCAGTTGTCTCCCTGGAATCTTGTGGAAGAAACTTCTTGCGTCTTGGGGGAGTGACAAGGCATGGGGTAGAGAGTGGGTTGTTTAGGTGTTTTTATTGTTTTGTTGATGGGCCCAATTAAAAAGACTTTCATTTGAAAGCCACATTTAGACTTACAAAAAAAGAGAGAAAATAAAATAACAAAAAAAATTCAAATGTTACAGCAAATCTGAGGCACACGCCTCATGCGCTTCGAGGCATTCACCTCATTTCGTGAGGCGCATGTGTCAATTAAATAACATTGAAATTTGCATTTTGATGAATTGAAGGTGTGCCTTTGTCACGTCTTTTTAAACCATGTTCTCGCTCGAGATTGAAAGAAATAAGGATAATCATTGTTGTTAAGAGCCCTCCACGACTGACTCCACACCATTTATTGTACCACCCACACCAGCAACTCTGTTGTGTCGATCCCTATCATCACCTCCCTCGCATCGATCGCCTTCACTATAAAAAACGGGAGCACCGTCATAATAATCATAGTCTAAATTCAAATATTCTGCGGCTTCATAAAAGAATAGGTCACTCTCATAGGCCCCTAAAGCACAGTTATTGCCCCAAGCCCTATCGTTGGGAGTTGCAGAGCAAGGAGTTCCCCCATAACCCAGGATCAATGAAGTAGCATCTGCTACATGCCTACAACACTACTGAAATTAGCAACATGTAGAAACAAGGTGCCGTCCCTACTAAAACACATGTAATGTTGCTGCTATAAATTACCTTCATCAAAGCTAAAAAATTGACCTCCATTTTTTTATTTTCTAATAGTAGAATTTCTTTTGCACACATGCTTGCAAAATTTAGCCAAGAATCAATTGCTTGCTTATCGTTCAGCACTCGATTGGCCTTAGTTTCTTTCCATCAACACACTGCTAGACCAGGAAATTACTTAGCCACCAAAGGTACTGTCTTATAGTCTGGCACTTACATTTAATCAAGAGCCTCTAATACTGTGTAGACCCAATCAAAAAATTCTTCCTCTTAGCATGCCGTCGAACTCAAGTATTTCGACTTTAAAACCACCTCCCCACCTCTTGAAACCTTGCAGAATATGTCTAGGCCATTGATAGGGCATATCATATTCGAAAGGAGTGGTTTCTGTTTTCGACCCACTACTTGAATGTGTCAAACCCCCTGCTGCTATTCCCTCTTATGTTAAGAACATTATCTTTCCACTGCTAGTAATGATTCACCCACTCATTTCCCCTTGCAGCAACACTTAAATGTTGGTTTTCTGCCACAGGTGGTGCTCCAGTACCTCCTCTCGCAGGTTGGTCAGTTGCTGCGACTCCTATCGCACCGCGTCATCTTCCATGGTCACCCCTAATTTCACTGCCTAACCCCAACATATCATATTGTTGGGTCAAAACTATGCCAATTCATTGGGTAAACAAATTGAATTTTTGTTGAACTTGCGTTCTCCCTCCAAACTCCATTCATGGTATGATTGCGACTTTAGGGTCGTCTCCTTGGTGGCGTCTCTAAGAGAATCGCAACATGACTATGATACTAACTGACGCAAATAGAAGCGAGCAATACAATAACACGACCATAATTTGTTAATTCGAACACGATGTCGATTTGGAAGAAATTGGAAAAAATCTCACAATTACATTATTCTATTAATCAAAACAAAAGCAACCTCCATGACACTGCTCACTCCTATTTTATAATCACCAAAACCAGATTGCAACTTAATATGATATTATATCCAAGTCAAACTCCTAAAAATAAAAATATACCCATTAACAAATAAGGACATGATTAAAATACTAAGAACTCTTTGTCCAACCGTAGCACATATTCATCCTCGTCACATGTACATCAAAAATATTAAAAGGATTGTCTTTGATGGAGATAGAGATAGAGTTTAAATAGAATTCTAAAATAATATTTAATTCTTAAGAATTTTTTGCACCCCTTCTTTTCTTATATTTGTTAACAAATTATACACTCCTACGTCAGTCTTTCTATTTTTTTCAATTTAAATCCAAGGGAACTTTTAAACAACCACTGAGACAGAAAAAATCGCCCAAAAATTATGCTTCCATTTGAATACAAAAAATATTAACACTAGATAAATCAGCAAAAACTCGTCATTCACAACAGTAGACATTTTCAGATTTCTGTTTCCCTACATGCTGGTTTAAGACAGCTTTTCCTTTTTATCTTCTTGGTCCCTTTACCAACATTCTGAACTCTTGCAAATTTCCAAGACTTTTAAGTCTGTAATTGATCCTAGTCATGTCTGAGCTTAATATAGTCATCATCTTTCTCTTAATATTAAAAACAAAGATAGAAAGGAAAACTATCAAGGACAAGAATATATATGATATGTGATAAAAAGTCAAGAAATATACTGCAGTAGCACCAGTCGCCTTGGCAACATGGCGCAGGTCCTCCTTACGGACACGTCTCACAGCAATGGCGCCAGCTTCCACAAAGTACTGGAACAACATGAAGTCAGACTTTAGCATGATTTTCAACAGAAATAATACAAGAAAATCTGAGAAAAATGTACAGACGAATTAAAGATTTAAAAAAAAAAGGATGATTGAAGTCTCAAAGACTTATAACAAGAGGATTTTCATACACAAAAGAAGATATTCCTAACAGCTACATAGTTTCTAAAGATGCTGCCAATCTTCCGGTACAAGTATTCTAAATCGCATGGTCTACATGACAAGTCAAATAAAATTTAATGGATATCCAATCTTTAGCGAATAAAAATAGAGCTTAGATGTTCTATGAGACACAAATTTCCACAATCACTTGACACAAACAATCAAAGGATATAAAGAATATTAAAATGAATCAAATCAAGGGAAAAACTTG
This sequence comes from Fraxinus xanthoxyloides, assembly GCA_903798325.1. Classification (NCBI taxonomy): domain Eukaryota; kingdom Viridiplantae; phylum Streptophyta; class Magnoliopsida; order Lamiales; family Oleaceae; genus Fraxinus; species Fraxinus xanthoxyloides. The sequence continues at coordinate 8,688 of CAIGRL010076139.1, forward strand.
CCTTAAGTGCCATGTCATCAATTCCTTTGGTGGTTAAAACAACATTTGCTCCAGCCTTTAGAAGCTTCTCAATACGTTCCTTTGTCATATCAGCTTCTCTGCAAGAAAACGTTCCTGTAAGTCCAGTAGTTCAGGGAGCACTATATTATAGAGATTTAAATTGTGGAAATAGCAGTGCTGCCTACAAAGCTGCCGCTTAGCAAGCATAAGCACTACCAGAGAGAAAGAGATGCAACAGCATTTCAAGAGTACGTTCTACGTAGAAATTATTAGCTTTGATATAATACAGAGGCATAGAAATTACATCTTTTACTCCATCTATGCATGCCAACCTAGTAGATAAACATAAAATATTATACAGAAGTACCGACCATCCTACGCACAAAAGGTTTACAGAGCGTGTAAACTGTCAAAAATGCTTTAATTTATGCTACAATAACACTTCAAAGGATCATAAAATTAATCACCTCTGACGAATCTTCTCCAATTCCCTGGGATCAGTGACCAAAACCTGGACGCCCATCTGCATTTTAGTCTTCTGAAGATTGAAGTCAAGACAAGCAATCCTTGCAGGGGCAACTCTCATCGGCATTCCTTGGGCAGCACGGCCAGTGTTGAGAGCATATCCTTTTAAGAGATAGCTATCTCTAGCACTTTTTCCATGGGCTTTAAGAATATTAATTCCCTGAACAGAGAAAACATTATTACAAATCACATATTACAAATCAAAGGTTAGAGGAATTTTAAAAGGAAAAAATCATTTATTCTTTGGGGGAAATTACTTTCTCATATCCAGCTATCAATTCTAAATCCACAAAACATGTGTCGTCCTTTTACCCATTGACTGGCACCACAGAATAGAAGTATTCAAATTAAATCCAACATAAAGTTCCTATCATATATAAAGCTCACTGGGTTCAGTTACAGGATAACAGAAAAACCTCTTAAGAAACAAGCTAACAAATTGAATACTAAACCATGAGCCACAAACCTTGATTGGATATTTAACTTCTCCCCTCGCATTTGTCATCTTCACTGCTTGTACAGCTTCAACAACCTAAAAGCAAAAGCAAGTTGCATGGTAATTCCTTGAGAAAGATAAGAGTTCATTGGAAGGGAAAGCATTCCTTATTGAACAAAATCAAGCAATAGAGTAGAGAAACAGATTCAAAGTACAATAAAGTAGAAGGAAAATGGAGAACCATATATTGGCAAGTCTACTCAAGCAACACGATCTAAAGCAACAAATCTAGGGTGAAATTATATATCTTCAGATTGAAAAAATTGACCTTATAGAAACAGGCTTCAGTTCAACAGGTTATTGGCTGCAGACAGAGACTAGGAAAAGCTATATAATCACGCAATTTAAGTTTTATGTTCCAACAAAATAGCATGACCAAAACTGAAGAGGTGTTGATACAATACAAAATTTGACAGATGCATTGCACAAGACTGGGAAACAGGAGAAAAACAAGCCGTTGTTGGAAGTACAAGTTTAACAAATGCAATTTCAGAAACATTGTACCAACAGTTTTCTAGTCATCTGTTGCTTGCTAAAGAGAATAAGGAAGAATGGGCAGTACCAGATTCGCAAAGAAGTCGCTGTCACCACCTATCAACTTTGAGGACATAGTGGTCTTGGCACTGTTTACAAGAGAATCTTTACCGAGTTTTTCAACCTAAAATGAGATAAAGGAAAAACTGTTAAAATCAATACATTTTGACTCTTCATGTCACCGCACGCAGAGAAGAAGCACCAAATTACCAGCATCATATTTACACATTCCAATATTTCATAAACTGGAGATTCATATGAGTAACTCATCTGACTTCGGAGTTCTTTATAAGTATCAGTATTCATATACGTTATCCTTGAATTATAATAGCCACAATTCTGGAACAATTTTTCTCAAAAGAATCTCAAAGATAGCCGTAAATTATGTGAGCAATCTATGATATGACACTGAGTTTGCATTACATTAAATAGTAGCGGACTTGAAAGATCTTTGTAGTTTTGGCTGTTTTGATTGAAACATGCACAGAACTATAATAACTATTGGAACAGATAAAAACTATTAACTCTAAAGGAATCCATTCACAGAGGGATTATTACCTTCACAGCCAATTTTTCATCAACATATTTGCACGCTTCCCTCATGGCAAGCTGCCACCAAATTAATTTTGATGAGTAAAAGGCATAGCATAGATGTGAAACAGAGCGACAAAGTAAAAGATGAAATTTCAATTACTTAAGATAAAATCCTATTGAAAAAGAAGAAAAGAATCTTTGAGTTCTATACGCACTCTGTATCCACTGATTATTGATGTTGGGTGGATCTTATTTCTGACCAAATCATTAGCTCTCTGCATAATAATTTCAAATTAGCAACAAGGGATAATTTGGGTGAAGATTGAACACCAAGCACATGAAATGAGAAAATAAATTTTTTATCTGTAGAGCAAACAGGAAATAAAATATCACCTTAAGCAATTCTGCAGCTATGATCACCACGGATGTTGTCCCATCTCCAACTTCCCGGTCTTGAAGCTCCGCCAGCTCAACAAGAACCTGTTACATGAGAAGAAGTCAATTTTCATGTGTTTCAAATGTTTAATACTGAAGAATAAGCAAGAAATGTTGTATCCATAGACCTTGGCAGCTGGATGCTCAACTTCCAGCATCTTCAGTATAGTGGCACCATCATTAGTTATTGTCACATCACCAATATCATCAACAAGCATCTGAGAAGTACCAGGACCAGATAATCAACAAATATACTCCCACATCAATTGTGAAGTTCAGAGTTCAAAATAAAAAGGTTAAACATTATAAAAGTGTTCACCATGGGAACCAGAATCTTCGCCTAACAAGTTGACACACAAAACAATGACTTGCTTGCTAGTCATCATAAATAAAAATATGCAAAAAGTGAAACGAAAATAGCCCTTTCTACAAGGAGAAAATCTGTATTTCCTATACCGAGATATTAAAATCAAAAGTTATCATCAAAAAAAAAACCTGAGCAATATAGGAAACCGGAAAAGTAGAAAAATAGGGTTAAAGATACAATAATAAACCTATATCTTACAGGCTTACAGCACATAGATCGATGGTTTTACAATAGTAAAAAAAAAATATTAAGAAAATTGGTGCAGAAGGAAGCATCTTCTTACGTATATCGGAGCTCGACGTCTAACCTGCAGCAATTGCCCTTAGGCCTTATAGATGAGGGGCAGATTAAAAATTTTACATCTCACAAAGTTCAACTTTTGAATTTTATGTAATGCAAAAGATGGTTCACAAAGGTACGATATCTCTTTAAATAAAATATTCCAGCAGAGTTTCTTCACATTTTTAGGACAAGCAAATATAAAATACGAAATGGGTATAAGGTATTCAATGCAGGTTTACAGAAACTGTGACTCAAGGAATAACGTGAAATCTTCAATTGTTGAAGATTAGGAATCTTATTTTAATGCAGAGTTGTTTATTCCAAATATTATTGTAAATGAGAATCATGAATGAGGATATCTTTTACTAGGATCCTCCATTAGTTCCATGGCCAATGTGCATTGCAGAGTGGCCACTTAAAGAGAATGTCAAAAAGATTTTATTTAAGAGACAAAAACAAATAAAATAGAAAAAGAACAATTTCCAACAATCTCGACTTCCTCAGTCCCCAGTTCTCAACTTCAACTATTAAGTTTTTATTCTCCAATTACCATTTCCAGGACACCTGGACCATCAAATTTGTCAGTACGTCACACTGTACGCAAAACTAGGATTGTACAGTGTCACTTTTCATGGTGCTAATCTCGTCCAAGCGTACTCAAGTACAGCACTTCAACAACCTAAGCAGAGCTAGTAATTACTGAAACTTGGTAGCCATTTTGTTCCACCATGGATGGTACTTTTCAGAATAGCATTATAATGGTAAATACAGTAAGGATATGGTATTTTACTCTGGTTGTAAATTCTGAGAAAGTATATTTGGTTAAACTTAATGAGTTTATGGTAATGTTCAGGAAGTCATAGGAATGCACAGTTTTGAAAAAGTTAAGGTTTTTCATAATAAGATGAGTCCCAGATTGGGTTAGTACAAGAAATGACTGTTTCAGGTCATGAAAATGGGAGAGAGGCAGGTGCACATGAAATCCACGTGTACAACTATGACCCATATATCGAGGAAGAGCATCCAGTTCAAAGAACATGTATACGATAGTGATTCATATACTTGCCTCTAAAGCTAATTATAATTTACTCCATAGGTAAACTTACAGTTGTTCTACTTTTTACTTTTATCATTTATTTACTTGCCTCTAGAGCTAATTATAATTTACTCCATATGTGAACTTAAAGTTGCTTTACTTTTTACTTTTATCTTTTATTTGGTCCCCCTTAAGAAGACCATACAGAGGACAGAATTTGGAGTCTCTAAACTAAAAGAGAGATGGTGGGGATCAAGGGTGTGGATTTATTTCCCTATCCTTCAAATCTTTGTAGACTAGGTTACCAAGGAAACTAAGAAAATTCCCACTCATAATTGTGCCATTTCCCGCTATACTAGTAGAGCTCCAAATCAGGGGACATAGGTTACCAAGGAGACTAAGAAAATTCCTACTCATGATTGGGCCATTTCCTTCTATACTAGTCAAGCTCCAAATCAGGGGGGCAGTGGACTACGGCGAACAAAATCATAAACTCAGTATTTGTAGCTCAATACATAGGCTACATAAAGGCTAATGGATATTTATAACCATTGTTCTATGAACTCTACAATATTTGCCATCAACATCTTTCTGAATCCAGAATTGCATGGCGTTCAACAGGATTTTAAAATGAACACACTACAAGCTTCTAAACCACAAGTTGATAAGAAGCATTTCCTAATGCGAAAGGGGTTTTAGTTAATACTACAACCAGTCAATCACTTGGTTAGTTACTGACTTCAACTCACAACCCAACAAATTTCAGAAACATATGACGGCAAAAATTTAGAGTAATTGCATTTTACCCAAATGGAATTAGCTGAGTGTCTTTTTCTCCTAGTATAGTCTAATGTCAGTAGCATAAAAACCAAGGTAACTGTAGACAACAGATCCCTCTTAAACAACATGGATCAAAACTTCACTCATCTTCATTCCACTATAAAGTCTTATTTTTAAAAAAAAAAATCAAATCAAATCCACGTAAATATAAATATAAATCTATGTACTCATGCGTTTTATACCTTGTCAAGGCCAACCGGCCCAAGAGAGGATTTCACAATGTTTGCAACTGCTTGGCATGCCATGACTGCACATTTCCAAAAGCAAAAATCAATATATAAACAAAAAAAATAATAACTAAATGACACGCATAAATACATATCGAGAATGATATAGTACCATTTTGAGTTCGAACGTCCTGGCCAGATTGTCGTTCGCCAGAAATATCAGGAGTCCGGGATGTAAATGCCATTTTCTACTGAAATTAGAAATAAAATTAGGGATTTGAAGTACAAATACAGAATCTGCAAGATATTGAGGGTGAGATTCAGAAAATGAGAGAGAAATGGGTATCCCCGGATAGTTACGCGCTCGAAGGATGGAGAAACCTCAGTGGATTTGTAAGGGTTTGAAAGAAAGAGGTTTATGTGGAGCCAACGACGTCGTATTATAGTGGCTTGGATGATTGAGCTGGGCCGTTGAAAAGTTTTGACTGAGCGTCATTTGCTGCATTACAAAATGGAATCCAATGGGCCTAGATACTGCTGCCAGCCCACGAGTTACATTTGCACAATAAAAATGGGTCAACTTACACAAACACCCTTAAAATAAGGTCATTCTTAAAAATTGTATAAATATAGGATAAAATATAAATACAATTAATTCAACATTAATAACGATACATTATTAACTCAAAACATTAAGCCCTTATTTGATCCCCATTATTTTGAAAATATATTTTTCTCTCTCTTATTTTACAACCATATATTTCTCAATAAAATAATATTACACGAACATTCAAAATTTTTCTTTATTTTTTAATTACATTTTCTCTATCAAATCACTATTTTAAAATGTATTTTTGTCGAAAAAAATAGGGTTCAAACAGGCTCTAATAGAGACTAAAGGAAGAGAGCAAAATCGAGACCTAACCTTCAAACAATCAACAAAAATCGAAATCAGAAATGAAATTCGTACAACAAATGAATTTTACAAAATGAATAGCTCCTTCAGCTGGCTTATCTGATTTTCAAATCAACGGAATTTGGTTTAGTAATTTTAAAAAAAAAATTAACGAATTTGTAATTTTTGAAATTTGATTCAATTAATTTATATTTTGTTTGATTATTCAATAATTTAACGATATTAAAAACATCCACCAACACCAACATACATTAGCGAATCCTCCACCGTATTCAAATCTTACCCTTTTCTCATTTCGTGAACATGATACTTTTCAAAATACTCGCAATTGTCATACCATCGGTTTTGTGATCCTAAAACAATCAACAATCTCCCGATTTACTCATGGCCACAAACACGTGCCTTTATCTTCCCGCCACTCTCAACTTCCGAAGGAAAATCAATAATATCACCCGCTCGTCCCTCACGGACCAATCACAAGCCCAATCCGCTTCCCAAACCGCCAAGCGCCACCTCCTTCGCCTCGTTTCCGACCAAGACCGCGGCCTCAGAACTCAATCGGATCCCCAAAAGCTCTCGCAGATAATTGAAGCCGTCGATTCTCTAGCCGCAATTGGCAAAGATACCGTCACCACAGGCGACTCCCTCTCCGCCACGTGGCGCATGCTCTGGACCACGGAGAAAGAACAACTGTTCATAATTAAGAATGCTTCGTTTTTTGGTACCGCCGCCGGCGATGTTTTGCAGGTGATTGATGTGGAGAAGAAGAGTCTGAATAATGTTATCACTTTTCCTCCTGATGGAGTCTTCTTTGTTCGTTCTGATATTCAAATAGCATCATCTCAACGAGTGAATTTCCAGTAAGTGCTTTTTCTTAATATAAAATATAATTATGGTATACTTATTTACAAAAATTACTTTGTTTAAAGGAGGCTTTCAATTTTCTGCTGTCTGTTTTCCTTGTAATTTTCCCCAACATTTTAATTTTTTTTACTATTTTTATATCAAAAAGGTCATATTTTCCAATTATTGGCAAGTAGAATAATGAAAAAGATTTTAGCTTGTTTGCTAAAAATTATAGATTATTAGTTTGTTATTTGGAATTTGAAATATTAGAGCATATTTGAGAGTTGTTAATAATCGATTTAAATTATATAAAGTGATTTGACCTAGGCAAAAATTCACGAACAAATAAGTTCACTTATAAGCAAATTGACAAGTCTAATAAGTAAGTTTTTTTTTTTTTTTT
>CAIGRL010076148.1:0-15069 GCA_903798325.1 Fraxinus xanthoxyloides
GAAGATGCATCCACTCATAGCGGGCTTTGAGGAGAACTATACTCCTCTGATGATCAAACCTTTCAGTTAATTTTTTTCAATAATCATGTGGATCTTTATCAGTGAGATATTCAATTTTCAATTTATCCTGAAGATGATGGCGAAGGAAGATGAGTGCTTTTACACGATCGTCTAGAGATTCTTTGTTTTCTTCTTTTATTGTCTCTCCAAAACCTTTTGAGACAGATATGTCAGTGCAACAAATTCAAGTTTTGTGATATTTTCCATTTGATTAACTACGTAATAAAGTAAAAGAACATATAATTAGTTTCGAAGAATATGATTAAACATCAAGTAGTCAATATCAATATGACATAAGTTACGTGTTTTCTTTCAGGGATAAATATTAATTTAAAATAATATGTTCTTCGAAACATGTGCTACTTCGGGAGCATATTATATTTTATTATTGCTTCTTCAAGAGCAATATGTCAATATTCTTCTGAAATATTGAAAAATAAAATTCATGCTCTTCAAGAACAAGTAATATTCTTCGAGAATATTAAATATAATGTCCCGCTACTTCAGGAGCAACAACAAACTATTTATAATATATAGATTTACAATTAATATTCTTCTGAAATATTAATTATAAAGTTGTACTACTTTCAGGAGCAACAACATGAGAAATTATTAATTTAAAATTTATCTAAGAACATTTAAAAATATTTAATCATGTTAAAGACACAAAGAGCATTTCATAATCATCATAAAAGTATATTTATCACCATAAAAAAATTAAAGTAAAGAGTACATGAATTAAAACATGAGTTAATACATCTAATGTTAAAAAGCAACGATCATTTAATAATTTACTTACACGAATTAGAGCAGAAAGTAGAAAATTAATATAATAATAGTGCTCTTGATTGCCCTAAATTGAATTAAATAATAATAATAATAATGCAAATAGTTTCCGCCCCAATTTTTGCCGCAAGTGGATTTGATTTAATTTGTTTCTACCCAAATAGTTTCTGCCGCTGTTATTATTACAATGACAATGCTAATTGACTTAAATTCATATAACTCTAATGATTGTATCAGGAATGTGTTATGATTTACACGAAGTTAGGTACAATTAGCAGCGGAAAGATTGGCTATGAATCAGCTGTGTACATGAAAAAAAATTCACATATCATCAAATTAATTTTGGTACACGTTAGAGATGATTATGTTAAAAAAATTACTATTTTCTCTAAAATTTGAAAAAATAAGTTTTCGTATTGATAACGTGTTGTGAAAAGAAAGAATAAAAGTCAATAAACTTGTATATATTATAATGAGAACCAAAACGTAATATTTATAGGGAATGAGGGATACATATGGTAATAATTTTCAGGGCTTCAAGGGTACAATTATCATTCACCAATAAATTTATCATTTACAACATATATGAATAAATGTTAATGCTATATAATGTAATTAATGTGTGATGTATTTTATAAACTAGTCTATGACACGTGCGTTGTACGAGTTTTGTGATTATTTTGTTGTTATTAGCGTATAACTTTTAGATTTTGCAAAAGTATTTGAAGATGTGAAACCGATTGTCATTCTTGTGTCAATTGTATTCATTCTCTTTGTATAAATTTTGAAAGCACGATTCAAAAGAAATAAGTTTCGATTATAAAATGTTACATACTTTATCAACCGAATTCCTAAAACAAGCACAATGCAATATTTTCAATCAGAGATGAAACAAAACTGAAAAGAATAAGACTACCACACAAATTGTAGCAGCTTGAGATATTTTAAACAGTTGTGACTCGTGAGAAAATTTTATAGATAGACTGCCATGTACATAAGAAAAAGCAACATGTGAAAGAATAATTGCCATCATTGTGATGTAAAGAGATTCCCATCCTTCATCAACGCTTCGTTTCATTCTGCTACACAAGAACACATGATTTATATCATATTCATAGAATTTTTTATGCAAGTCATCTCGCGAATAGGATTGCAAGGAAGAGTTCATTCATCGAACCACTCTGCCCAAACCCAGGGAACCCAAACTTATACAGCTTGAAACCAACAAGAGAAACTAAAGGAACAATTGAAAGTGGACTCAGAAACCTGCATTATGTAGACATAACGACTTAGCTATAATTTAAAATATTGTATTATAGTATGGTCTAGTTAACAAGCACAAAAGAGCAAAAGTCTAAGATGGATTACAACTTAAAAACACATTACGTTGTTTCCAATTAACAACTTCGTAAAAAAAGAATTCACTCAAGTACTGAAACAATTATATTACAACGATAATACAAGAATTCAAACATTCTTATTATGGATGAAACTAAGAGGCAAGCACATTAATTCTATGACAAAAAACCTTGTAATGTTATGTTAGAGCCCACTAAAGCCTAGGACTATTTGAATAGTTGAGGCAACAATAAGTGAACCCTGAGTGGCTTGCATACTCTAGTTGAATCTCTGTATATCATTAAAGGTAAAACACATTAGAACCAAATTATATCATCACTAACTTTGTGCAGTCCATATATTGGTTTACTCTTCCTTTGTAAAGCCATGCCTTGAGACCTAAGCCTCAATAGTCTTAGCAATAATGGATTTCTCATTGAAACATTGGGCTAGAGATCAAAAACAAAAACCAATTCGGGGTTTGGATCACTCCATTGAGCGGAAAGAATAGTTGAAATTGTGGACGCAACAAAGGTATAAGACCATCCAATTACAACAGGTAATCTGGTTCCAAACCATGACTGTAGCAGAGTGTTCCATCCAGCGACAAATAGCAGAGTCTGAATGTATTTACCTTTGTCCTCTTGGAAGGGAAAAAGAAAAGTATGTATTTGAGTAGGTCGGTGAATACCAACATGACACAACAGAAGTGTGTAGAACTCAACTGCATGTAAGCATTCTAATGCCTCACAATTCCTCCCCCATTTGAGGAACTAGAACATTCAGTATGATCACTGTTGTATCAAGCATCACTAAAAAATGTTGAAATCCAAGAAGAACGGCCTCAACTGTAAACAAATGTCCATTTTTTCAAGACTTTTACAAACACAAGATGAAAGCTGGATATTCTTGATAATCTAAAAAGAATGCATCACCTTAGAATAACATTATAACTTAACTGAGAATAATAATATAGCAAGCTTGTAACAATAACAAAGTTGCATCAAATCATGTCGGGTTACCTTATGTTAACTTGTAGTAAAAGTACTAAATTAGGTATTTGATAAAACTGTAAAAGGAAACACGTTAACAATACAGTGAGTTTTTGTAATAAAAAAAAAGGGAAAATACACCTTTTATAAGTCACTATCTACCAAAGTATATGGCAGATATGAAACATAGAGCATAATACCTCACTAATCTATTCTAAATACCATATAAATAATCTGGTAAATAATTGAATTGCTTCTATTATCCATTTTTTCTTCAAACCCCATAATGCATATAGCACGACTTCTAGTATATGGAAAAGTAGAATGAAGTTCACTTGTGCATCATCCAATTGCAAAACAGATTGAACAGTTGAAGATTGGCAAATTCTATCTATTAAATGTGCATTCACTGATATTGGTTAACGATAGAAAGAAAATATGCAAAAAATCAAAACATGCCTATCAAAACTAAATCTAGACTCATCTAATGCTTATGTATGTGTAAATATATACACATAAATGGTTGTTCAAAATCCGTGCAGCGTGATGCGCAAAGACACTAGTCTCCCAGCATCGCAAAGACACCGCGCGCGTAGACCAAATCTCCGCGATGCGTTGAGATCTGGTATCCGCATCTGCATCTCCGCACATCGCAGAGATTTGGTCTTCGCGCTAGGTGGACTGTGTCTCCACATAACACGAATAATCTGTGTGCCGAGAGAGGAATGTACCTTTGAGCAGCGATTGGGTATATTGAAAAGGTAGCAAGGAAATGTAGCAAATGCTATAGACAAATGTATGTTAGGAAACGCTTGGCAAATGAATTGGTCAATCAATAAGTTATAAATATCCATCTAATTTAAAAAAATGTTAAATTAATAATCAAAAACTCTGTAAACTACATAACACAAAAGAATGGTAAACAAAAAAATGACCAAATCGAATTATAGAAAATTAGGTTGTTTGCTAATTACTCATTGGCATATTTTATATGGTTTTCATCAATACATTATATCTATTTTCTATTTAGATTAAAGTAGATAAAGAATGGATTTTATTCATTTGCAGACAAGTTGTAACCTGAATTTGGCAAATTATTTCTCTTCAAAAACTTTGATTTGAGTGGGTATATTTGCACTTGAAAAATAACTCTGAATTGAAAGAGCACTTCATGGAATCCATTTTAACTGAAAGAAAGGAAGAAAAAAGAAACAAATTTGGGGAAGAAAACAGAAACTAATTCCATTAATGTTGAAAACAAAAAGGTACAAATATAAAAGTTAAGCAAAATAATGATGTAGTTATCGTGTTCAATATACATCATTTTTCAACATTAACATGTTTTCATCAGTTTCTTCTAAATATGTAAAACAAAAGTACGGGTTATGGCATATAACAAACAAACTAAAACAGCAGGACAAACAGTGTTCCTCAAAAGTTTCTTTCCAAAAGACATTTCAATCATAATTTACTTCATTTTCTCTTTTTCAGTAAATGGATCTGTGCCTAGGAGTTTTGAATTCGTGTTTTCATCGCAATCAACCTTTGAAGTGGACGAATGATACGAAGACTTAAATAGAGCTTTCTTTGTTGGAGGTGACCAATCTTTTTGAGAGTCTGTGTCAATGATGTTCTCAACTGGTGTAGCTGTCATAACTTTAGTATCAACATCTGTTTGGCTTTTTTCTCCTAGATTTGTATGGTCTAAATCTGTTATAGAGATGATGTCAAATTTGTAACTTGATGAATTGGGTTCAGCTTGCGTTGCTTTTCACTAGAATGCTCTTTCAGTGTTTTGCATTTTTTGAATTACGTTTTGAAAGATTGACTGTAAACCCTATATGTTAATCATGTATTATTATTTCAACAAAATATGTGTAAAATGTTAAAATGTTTAAGTTAGGTTGAAATTCTTACAGAATAGGTTTGTTCCATCAGGGATTGTGAATTTGTAGATAGCAGTTTCTCAGCTGGTTCACCAACAGCACTCGCATTAAGCGAACCTGTCACATCTAAGAGCTGCACATACGCTCTAGTCCTAAGGTGAGTAACATTTGAGTATTAGTATATGAAGACATCAGAAAAAAAATAAAGACATCAGGAAAAAATTATGCAGGAAGGAAAATGGGAAGATTGATTAGTGATTAGAACCGAAAAACAGCTTTAGAATTCGGATTTTTGCAAAAAAATACAAAGATATGTTTCTCCAAAATCAACATTTGATTTTCGATAACAATTGTTGCAAGCCATATACCAAGATTTGTTACTGATGTTGTATGTGGTTGCTATGTCGTTTACCCAATAAAACTTGCGTTGTTTACACAAATTATAAGGAAAAATGAAGGGTATGACTCGGTTTATCTTCTTACATATGTATATTGGGAAAATAATGACAATAGAAGATGCTCATAGTTATGTAATCTACAGCATTACTGCTAAGAGGTGTCCCCGAAGATTCTGAATGAGAGTAAATTTACTACGCACTGGTGGAGAAAGAATCATGGGGCTTTTGTCCATGCATGATTTTTTCAGCACGAAATTGTAGATTTTCATGGAATTGTCTTTCACCCTTAGAGAATAAGTTGCTACATAATTAGTAAGTATAGCAATGCTATGTGGATATAGAGATGTAGATAAAAGGAAAAAAAGACAATAAAATATATCAAATTTTACATATCATTCTGTCATTTGTTTTACTTCATTAAAAAGCGTATTTATGAAGAAAGTGCTACGAACTTTTGTAGACAATTTCAAACCTAATAATATATCATTATGGAAAATAAAGTAGTCACATAATTGTGAACAACATACTATATTAAATAGAATATACAAAATACAACACAACAAAGAAGTAGAACATACCAAAGAAGGATGTACCTTTGAGATGTGTCGCAAAGATGACTGATTTTTTCTCAATGTTGTCTGCTAGTAGTGCACATTCTCTATCAACGAATGCATCCTAAAGTGTTAGCATCATTGTTTTGAAATTCTTATCAAGAAGTATGACATCATGTACCTATGTTTGGTTGCCATCTTTTGATTGAATGAGACACTTAGGAGTCATATCAATTGCAACTGCAAGTATATCTGAACAAAATTTAAAATGATTATTATATCTCTTTATTTTTCTAAACATTTCTAAACTTAATTAAGGTAGTTTTTTTTTTGTAGGATAGGTATATAATTTTATTTGAAGAATGAAATGTGTAGGTTGTTACTTAAATCAACATCTGTATCACTGTATTGTTCAACCTCGTGAAAAGGTGTTAGATAATAGTTTGAAAAAACAAATTCCAAGTTCTCTTCATTTACTTGTTCAACACGAGTTTCTCCTGATATTGTCCATTGGAGAGATCTTGTTGAATATTTGTAGTTAGCCATATTGTTCTTCACATAAGTTTTTGAAATTGTATAAGTTTTTCTGAGAAGAAGCTGATCCTCAAAAGCGGTGATACTGGAATCATATAAGCTAGCCCAGATAGTATTACCCTGGAAAACAAATTTGTATGAATACATTGAGAAGCCTGAAGAGTTTGAAAACAAAGACTGTAGATGATAATTAAATCTAAAACCTATATGTATAATGAATAAGAGTTACCTGAATATCCATTAACACCAAATGTTTGTACCTTCCATTGCCTTGCTTTGAAGGTTTTGGTGATTATTTTTCTACCACAATGACATTAGCCCTCCACCTTTTGATTGTTTGAAACAATTTCTAGTATTAGTTGGTAGTGTTCTTCCATTCTAGGGTTGCATTGTATTAGGAATGGAGGTTATTCAATTTTGTACTTAGGTTTTTATTTTTATTTTTTGAAAAGCTGATGAAGCCAGTGTTTACGTTTGTTTGTGTTGAAAAATCCGGATGAAGCCCTTTTATAAATATTTGTGTACAGTAAATTGTCAAACAAAGTTTAAAATATATTGGTACACATACTTTATTGGTAAAAATTAGTACTTCAATTTTCAAGTATGTGCAAGCAAATTAGTCAGTGTTGAAGTTTCATCAAGGTATGGGAAAGTAAATCAATTTAGTGAAACTTCATCAAGTACAAGAATGACCATAGGATTACTATTGAGTAAAAATCAAGCCATACACGTAAATAAATATGATTACACCTTTACTAAAGGTACTATTATATTTGATTATTATATGTACAGGTACCTGGTATAGGTATCAGATAGGTATGGCAAGCAAATTAGCTCACTATTGAAATATGACTAAATTGTAAAGCTATCATTATATGAGACTGTTGACATAAATTGATTATATGAGATTGGTCAGTTATAAAAATAAATATATTATTGAAAAACCACAAAGAAAGGAATATCAAAAGTGTAGCAAATATTTTTGTTATAAGGAAATAGTCATGAAAAAATGCAGGGATTTTTGTAGAAGACGGTGTGTGGAGACGCGGAGAAATTCTCCTCACATCGTGGAGAAAGTCTCTGTGTCTCCGAGTGCACGGACACCGTCTGAACCTGACCTTTTTGGGCAGTAATTGGGTTTAGAAATTTAAAAATACATTACTTTCAAGCTTATGAAATATGCTTGCATGCTTATGATGGAAGGGATAAAATTCAACAACATTTATGAAGGGGAAGTTACTGAAGAGAACGCATACAAAGATAGCATTAGAAGTGTCAATCTTTCCACTGTGAGAGAACTAATTATTTAATGAGTTCAATTTATCTTTTATCATGACACATGAGCAAAACTAAATTTGAACGAGTAAGTGATTCTCATGAGCAACAATAGTAGCATCATGGTACACTCTTTAACAATATACTTATGTGCTTTAACAATATGTTTGTCATCAGAAACAATACAAATACTTGTTTTCAAAATTGTGATAGGAACGGAAGAAGGCAAAGAATAGAAAACAAAAAAACTGTGAAAGTTGAGTAAAGAAACCTTGTCAATGAGAGTTGATTATACTGACAATTTTGAACTCAAGGGTGACCATAGAAAGGATGAATGAATGGTGACAACTTTGCCAATAAAACACCCAAAAATTCGAATGCTAATTTGTCCCATCAATAAATTAGCATGTGGTATTATCAAACTAATGAAAAGACACAAAGACAATATAATAATTGTATACTCATTGTTAATCTATCAACAGGCGTACTCAAGATACGAGAACCACCTAAAGAATGTATGTCGCTAGCAACCCAAAATGTAGACACTATACTCAGCCAGGACTGAATATATAAGGGAAAAATCACATGACATGGCTTTTTGCAAGGATGTGGAGTAAGTTAGCATATATTGCCAAACCACAATCATAATTCAAATGCGAAAAATTGGATATACATAAGAAATAACAAAAAATAAAAAAAATGCTTGATTTATAGCAAGGAAGAGATGAGCATTGCTCACGAAATTTGCTCTCACTAACAAATTATCATGATAGTCTTCAATCATACATCATTGATAATGTTGGAAAGTAAAAGATGAAGTAGAACAAGATAATTTGACGGCATTACTTAAACGCAAACAATCTATCAATCCAAAGGAATGTAGCATATATGATTCTTCTATGAATTTCATATGCTTAAAATTTCCATTTAAAAACTTAATGATGAATTAAAAAAAACATATTAGAATTCTAACTATAAGAAGCTATATTGTACATTTGTATTTATTGAACCAAAATGGTATAAGCGTTGCTTAAATGGTTAATTGTTACGTATTAAATCCAAGATTTCATGATAAACAATATTGTTTATGCAACAAGTATGTAATTTATGTTTGACGAAAGGTTTAATCAGAACTTTTATATTTCATCTTGTCATAGCCCTGGATAATGCAACATATAATTGACCATGTGAGAATATAGGTTCAGGAAGATAAAAGCCAATAAAATCTAGAGTTTGACCTTGAGCTTTATTAATAGTCATAGAAAAATAAGGACGCATTGGAAACTAAGTTCTTTAAATGGCATTGAATGTTTATCACTTTTAAGTGGAATGAATGGAATCCAAGGTAAAAATACTTGTTTTTCACAAAATTATCTTGTTCCAATTTAAGCTAAAATCACATTTTGTTTAAATTCACGATAAATAAGTCTAGACCCATTGCATAAACCCAATTTTAGCTAAAATCACATTTTGTTTAAAGTCATGACAAATAAGTCTAGTCTCATTGCATAAACCTTCAGAAAGACTAATATTTCTAAGTAACATAATTGGACAATTTTTTCAGCACAAGTTTGTGTGGAGGGATACTATTGGGAGTTAAACTGTTTAAAAAAATATTCATGAATGAATCCTTCACTTTTATCAATGACTTCATCAAAACTAAAATGTGTAAATTTCTCTCCTGGAATGTCTTTAAGTAACATATTATTTTTTAAATCTACATATTCATTTTTGTGCGTTAAAATAATTCTATTCATCATACTATTTAAGTTATCACCATATGTTAGGAAATTGGGAAACACAATGTTAATTAATTCTCCTAATGATTTTATTTCGTCTTCGAAATTGATAATGATATCTTGAGGAAGCTTAATCATCTGGCACGAGTGTTCTTTCTCAATTCCGTTCTCAATGTTCAGTAAATATTCGTAAAATGTCTAATTTAGCTCTCATATTTTGAAGTAATGGTAGTTGTGTAAAAGAATGCCATAAATGTGAAAAAATTAAACTTGCCTTGATTATACGGTCTTTTGTTCCTCTTTGCACAACCGGTAAAACTTGGCGAAAATATCCTCCACATAAAATGACTTTTCCACCGAATGGTAACTGACATTCAGTAATATCTCTTAACAATTTATCTAAAGCTTCAAAAGCACATTTATGAACCATTGGTGCTTCATCCCATACAATTAGCTTAGTCATTAATAAAAGTTTTCCAAGTGCAAATTTTTTACTTATAGATATCGTATATCTGAACTTACTTCAAGTGAAATTTTGAATCGTGAATGTCCGGTCAACCAGTTGGTAATAAAGATGCGGCCACACCTGATGATGCAGTTGTTAATGCAATAAGATTTCGAGATCGTACATCAGCAAGTATCACTTTGTATATATATGTTTTCCTAGTACCTCATGGACCATCAATAAAAAAACATTCCATTTTTATCATTTAAAACACAATCTAGAATAATATCATAAGCACTTTGTTGCTCTTTATTTAAATTCTTAAAACAATGCATGTCTAACCCAACATTAATATTCGTAGTTTCTTCAGCAATCATGGTTTCAAACATATCATCATCGTTGACGGTAAAATCAAAATCTACCAAGCAATAATCATTTATACTTTTATCAACATTCTCTAAGAAAGAAATTATACAATGCAAAGCTTTCATCTCAGCACCATGTTATGTTAGACCTTTGTATAAATAATCTTCTATCATAAAACCCTTAAATTTGTCCCACAAAGTTCTTGGACTTGTAGGGCTACATAAAGTCAACACATTGGCAAACAGTTGGCTCAATAATATGGTCATTTGATAAGTTATCGCTTCAGTTAAACACATATGAGAATAGTTATTACCACTAAGAAGATGATGTAAAAGAAAACAACACCATTAATTGTTCTCAAATCTTCAAAAGATTTTGGCCATTTAATATGATCTAGTAAGACCCATAGAAAATATCTCTCACCCTTAGATGGATTAACAATGACTATTCTATTGATAACATTTTTCTGTTCTCGAGGACTTCAAATTTGTACGGATGCATTCCATACAAAATGTGTAGGAAATTCTTTGTAGAGTAAAGTCATTATCTTTTGATTTGACATATTCATTTTAAAAAAATCAGTTAACATTTTTCAGTGAACAAAGTCTTTATTTATAACTTTTGATAAATTATCTGTCTCACTGTATGTAACTAACTGTGCATCCTTGGTATATAACTAATAAAGAAACTATTGCGGGAGACATATCAAATAAATCAAAAACTAAATATCCTCCACATGGCTTCAGTGCAAATATCCATCTAACTGGTTGGTAATTTGTAATATCATCAATAAAGTGCTCATTTTTTTTATTCAGAGTAAAATGAATACGATCATGTCTCTTATATACGTACTTGTATAAATATTTAACAGTTTTAACATAAGAGCATATCTCTACATTAATGTGGTAATCATATTTAGCTAAAATGTAAGGATTATATGGTACAAAACATCTATTGTCTAATAAACATCCTCTTACTTTAACACTTACACTATCGTTGCGACGCTTATAAAGTAGGTATGAATCATTACCCAACAAAGTATGTTGAATGTATACTTTTTTTTACATACATGATTGTTCTCCATGCAAACATTGTTAGGATTCAAATGCCCACAAGGACCATGCATCATATATTTTACAACAGCGGCATGTAAGTGAGTGTATTTATTTCAGTCTGGTATTTCACATGAGACAATTTCGTCAACTTGTGAAGGGTTTCTAATCTTAAAACTTTGTTTAAATACTAGGGGAAAATGAGCATGAGGTAATCCTCTTTTTGGAATTCAATCACATAAACGTATACAACTATAGGACCTAACAATTCTTTCTTAACCAAATCTGCTTTCAATTCTTCAAGCTTGACACGAAATATGCGTACTAACAAATCCGACCTATTTTTGTATTTCATCATTACGTTTTAATTCACGTTTTATTTCAAGCCAATTTGGATTACATGTTACTATTAAAAAGACATCAGGTTTTCCATATCTTTGAACTAAAGACATTGCATCCATATATCTTTTAGTCATATTTCTAGGACCCAATAAACCCAACAGGCAAAACTATTGATTTGCCAATTTTCTAACCTCTGTTCTCACCATTTTGTATACTATCTACAATTTCATGATAAACTTCAGCTCTTATGATTATTGCGAAAAAAAGTCTAATCAGTTTCAATTGTAACATACATGTCCTACATATTGTAAAAGTCGGACAGTATGTAGAAGCACAGAATTGTCTACAGATCTGATTTGAATTTTGTAACAGTAATACTCTCGACATGATACAGTCATTCGTTTCTTCCGTGCCTTTAAAACTACAAAAAAAACAACGAAAAATATTCCCAAGATAAATACTTTTATTTACTAAAGAATGAATCACTATAATTAACTATAATGAATAAAATTTACCATGATCTTCAATTTCCAAAAGTCGATTAGCTGAATTCACATTATTAATGTCTACTAAATTTTGAGGGACTCGAACTTGTGAAGCATTGACGTTTACCTTCTCAATACCTTCATGCCATCCATGTTTTCCATACGGGAAAAGTAATGGATATTGAAGTAGATCATAACAACCATAAAAGTATTGAACTTTATATGCATTACCTGAATGTCCTAAATTAATAAATCTCGAGGTTGAATATTTGCAGATGGGTCTTCATCAACCCAAATTACATCCACTTGTTCTGATGTTGGCATGTTGTATATTCTTTGATCGAAACTTGGATCACACCTCAGTGAAATACAACATGATTCTAAATTAATAAGTTCAATTAATGATCGAAAGAAGTTACACTATGGATTTTTTTTAAATATCTATCAACTTTCTTAAAGTCAATTCACAAAACTTGTCTGAACTATTGAGTCTTATGAATTTCACTTTCAGTATCGTAGAATTATAATTGTAAATATGTAAGATTCCCATCAATCGGTACAAGTGGGTTTATGAAATGGTATACTTGTTCTTGAACTCTGAAAGTATAGATACATTTATTATTTTTACACAACTATTTATCAAATTTAACACCAAACAAAGTGAATGCAAAATGATTATTGTAACTTCGAACAACTTTTTTAAAAGCGAGAGTCTCTTCTGATTTAGAAGTAAATAATTCATATAGTTCAGGAGGCATATTATGTAATTGTAATTTCACTCTCCCATCACAACAACAAATGCCCTTGGTTTCTCTATAGAATTTTTTTGCACCACAATGCGTACAAATTGTACAAGATGGCAATGTATAAGGTTTAACAGGAATACTTTTTGTATGAATTCTTTCAATATGTTGACCAGTAAAATGAACATTTGATACACATTCATATCAAATACAATTATTTTCATGTGGATTCTCAATAACACAGTTTTCATGAACAGATAAATTTATAGCATAATCTAACAGGAATAAGGAGAAAAATAATTTAGAAGAGATTGTAAGAGAAAAGCCTAAGATAAATATGAATAACACAATGGCAATGGAAATGACAATGGCAATGGGAGGCCGGTGAAAAATACCATTTTTAAAAAAAGTTGATTTTGTAAACAATTCAAGCACTAGGAAAAATATTGTATATAAGCATAACATGATACTAAAACAAAGGAAAATCAAAGTGAAAATCAAAGAATTTCATAATTAGAATGGACATGAACTAAGGTGATGACCACATGGTCTTTCCTATGATTACTCACCAGTGCTTGTAGAAACTTCATCAAGTGCAAACAAGGAAATTAATGAAGAAAATTAATAAATATACATAGAACTATAGGTAATGAAATGAATATAAGAGATTGAAATATACAATAGATAATAAAACAATATTTGACACAAAATGAGAAGGTAACAAAGTAACGCGTGATATGCAAGTTCGTACCCTTAATCTTTTTACGCATATTGGCATCTTCACAAGCACCTGAAAAACCACAATCACTGCACTTTCTTCCACACAATATTCATCTAAAGAAATTCAACGACGGTACAAGGGAAAAAACGTATAAACAAGGTTTTAAAATGCAAGATGGTAAGTTGAGCGTAATTTATTAATAACGACAAACCTCTAAATCTGAAACTTTGTGCGCATCGATCAAGTTGCATCTCATACCTCAGATTTTTCGGTTGAACATTCTCTGCTTGTGTACAAACCTGCTTTCTTTTTTATTGAGCACGTTTGTTACGAAACCAATTGCGAACATTTTTTTAAGAGATATGAGTATGTGACGATAATCGAGAGACTATTTGTACAATTTCTGCATTGCTTGGAGATTTATTCCCTCCATCAAATCTGCATTGAAGAATATCAAATTGTGCAGATGTAGGGATCTAGTATTGTCTTCCCATCTTGACAAATAATTAACAATACAAATGTATGAGACTTTAGAATTTGAGGGTAAGCTACACATAAATTTAAGAAAGTAAATAAATTAAATTACATTTCAAAACAAGGTATTAACCTCAATTCTAAGTCACGAGGATTCTCAAAGAGACTATTAATGTCCTTTCCACAGAATACTCAACATTTTTTTCTTTTAACATCTCAATTTTCAAGTCGATTTCATAAGTTTTGTCCTAACAAAAATGTAGTTTCTATACTACTTTACTGATGTCATAATCTGAACTTTCTAAAGTCTCAATCTAACGTATATTGTTCTTGTTTTTGTAAACGCTTCACTCGGCAAAAACATAGATTCAGTGGTAGTTTGAGATGATTTTTTTTTGGATTTTGACATGCACTTATAGGGCTTCATGATTTTTTGTCCTTGTGTATCTACTATTAAATTAAACTACCTAATTTAATAAAGATACATGGAATTAAATTAAAGATAAGTATAATGAAGCCATAGATATCCTTGAGTAGAAAATGCAGAATCAAACTTTTTATTATCACCTTGAGGTATGTTTGCATTCCATTTTCTTGCTGATTCCTGCTAATTATTTAATGTTAAATTGTAAATTGAATTATATAAGTTAGTAAACATATACGTTTAATTAAATATAATGAAGCCACAAAAATCCTTGAATAGAAAATACAAAATTAAACTTTTTATTATGGTATGTTTGTTCTCAGTTTTCTTACTAGTTCCTGCCAATTATTTAAGGTAGATTTAGAGTTTAAATGTACAATTGTTTCTATGGTTTATTTGCAACTCAATCTTCGTTTACTATAAAACTTTAATACTGTAAAATTTTAGTGAAGCATTTG
>CAIGRL010076179.1:0-12550 GCA_903798325.1 Fraxinus xanthoxyloides
AAATTAGTACGTAGAGGATTTTACTAAAGTCATTGACATTTTGAAAACCAACTTTTTTATTTAGGGCGTGTTCGGTAGAGATTAAAATCGGATTAAAATTGAAAAACTAGTCATTATTGTTGACTTTTATTAAACGAGCGGGGACCCAATATCGGCTATATTTTCAATTTTAATTGGATTTTAAGTACAACCGAACACGCCATAGAATGTAAAAAAAATTGCATTCTAAAATATACCGAATTAAGAAAAATTAATGAATATTTTTTGCCCGTTTTACCTTGGGGCGTGCACATAGGCTTAGCCAGGCCGTATACCTCTGTGCTTTTGCCTTTTGGTAGCTTCAGTTGGTCTCAGACTCTCAAAAGAGGAGGAGGCGTCCATCTCTTCTGCAGGCCTAGAGCGCTTAGGTTCGCCCCAAGTAATATTCAATATTTTCGTCATAACTTTCTCTTTTGATATCCGATTAAGACGATTCAAAATGCATTGTAAAAATAACTCAAAGGGTTACAACTCTTATTTGAATATTATTTTTCAATTCGAATATTTGTTATGCCAAAAAATGAGTGTCAATTTGAAGTTGAAAATTCGGAGCATGACTTTTTCGATTGAAAATTAATGTGTGACAATACTTTGACTATATCTTTTTCATCCAATTGACTCATATCATTCTCGAATCTTTATCGTAAGGTCTGACACAACTTTTGAATATTTGCACTTTACTCACCGAACTTTGGATTTGCTTTACTTTAGCCCTTTTCTTGCGCGTTTTCTCCAATCCAACCAATGTCATCAATGTTTACCTAAAAATCAATATTTATATAGAATTAAACCATATTTTATATAATTCATCAACAATTAGTCTAATATAACAATCCAAATAATTGTATAAAATACACTTATCACGTAGGATCCCAACACTATTTACACGGTAGTGTGTGTGTATTAAAGTTCATACTCAAAAGAATAAAGAGGACATTGTAACCCAAATAACCAATAATTCAATTTTTGGGCCAGTTAATTTAAAAATCAGGCCTATTAGATGGAAATTAACACTAATCCCATTAATGAAAAAATGATATTTTGGAAATAGCTTTAGTTCCCAGCATGTAATCCCCTTTCCTCTTTTGGAAATGCATGTTAGAAGAACTGGACCAGACCAATTCACTCACTCCTACAAAATGTAGCAAGTTTTTCTCCTTTTCGTTGAGGCATTACATACTCTTATTTCTTTACTAGTCATTTCTCAAAATTCATACTAGGCACATGCCAACAGTTGAGTACTTCTTGTCCTTTGTGAAAGAAATGATTGATCATTGAAGCCATGACAATAAAGATCAAAGAATTTGAGTGCTGATATAACTAACAACTTAGTTTGTATAATCGTTTTATTAGGGTCGTCACCTTCTACTCAAAAAAATATTCGTTTTCTTTATTTATTAAACCTCAAAGTTACGGATCTTACTAAAAAAATTACAATTGCAATTTATCAACCACTCATAAATCTACCAAAATCTTCGATTTTGCTCCCAAAAATAATCCACAGGCCATTACCCAACTCGTGGAAGAAGAATCATAACTAAATCACTATTATCTACAAATAAATCAATACAAACTTTCAAGACGTACTCTTTCAACTGCTCAAATATCAATTCATTCGCGCTTCACCTCACTATCGATCCGTGCGATTGCGGGTTGGGATTTACCTTTGTTTTTGCGCATATCGATTGATTCTATAACTTGTCGGTTAGCAAAACGAAATTTTTTGCATGTCAACTGGATGCGACCTACTTGGACGGAAGTTTTTTTCAAAGCTTAAACAAATTCATCAANCACAGGCCATTACCCAACTCGTGGAAGAAGAATCATAACTAAATCACTATTATCTACAAATAAATCAATACAAACTTTCAAGACGTACTCTTTCAACTGCTCAAATATCAATTCATTCGCGCTTCACCTCACTATCGATCCGTGCGATTGCGGGTTGGGATTTACCTTTGTTTTTGCGCATATCGATTGATTCTATAACTTGTCGGTTAGCAAAACGAAATTTTTTGCATGTCAACTGGATGCGACCTACTTGGACGGAAGTTTTTTTCAAAGCTTAAACAAATTCATCAACATCAAAACAAAATTATGCTTAGCATGAAGATGAATAATTCAAAAAGAATAAGCTGCAAATACAGGATTCTTTGACAGAATAAAAAGAGGGTGTCTTTTTTTCTTCCAATAAAAACGTTCCAAGTATATTTTCTGTTGATTTTCTCTGTACTCATAGACTAACTCATTCAAAAATGACAACAAAACACTAAATCATGCTACGAATGGGATGTTTATAATTATGTAGACACAAAATTGGATATAAACATTAATTGATTCAAATTAACCTTTTAATGTATCCTAGTCAAGTAACAGTTCTTTCTTTTGCCGTTATCAAAGCTTAATTACAAAACTATAATGTGGGAATTTTTTAATTAATTAATCCGGATTAAGAATTTAAGCAAAAATCTTCAAAATTAACTGTACAATTTACAAAGAGAGAAACAAATTCTTCATTTCTGTACTAAATACTAGTCGAGCCATACATCAAATTCAAATTCCAAGGCCAAAGGGTAAAATGGACATTTACTCTCATCCTTTGAGGCCGAAAAAAGAGAAAGTATTTGATGTTTAAACTTTCTTAAGCAAGAAATAATTTTTCAAAAATTATATTTCCCTAATTACCCTTAGTTTCACAAGGAATTCCAGTGAAAGAGACCCTACCAAAACCCAAATGAAAAATTTCTTCATCCTCAAACCCCACGCTAAAATTGTCCGGTAGCTCTTCCTCAGGTGATACAATTTCCAAAACCGTTCCTCCATTTACCCGTCCCTTTCCAGAAATTCCAAATGTGTCCCCACAACAGTCGCTGTAACTCCTCTCAGATTTTCTCTTCTTCTCCTTTAACTGCCGGTTTTTTTTGCCCATGTCGAAGCACTTCCGGCCCACCATCCACGGCACCTTGATAAACGCCAGTGCAAGGAGGTTCACGACGGCGCATGGACAGCAACAGACGGCAACACAGTCGGCGATCACTCCGGCGGTGCAAGATCGACACGATTTCCCTGTGCACGTAATCTTATCCACTCCGTCGTCATCCACCACTGCTTGGCGATTGCGGTGGCGGCGCATGGTACCATTTCTTGATGATCCCGGAGATGGGTTTTCATCCATTTGATCTCACTTTCTTGAAACACCTACACAGATTTATATAGAGAGTGAAAAAATGTTTCTCCATGCAATTATTCTGGTTATTCAAAAGAGGTATAGAATACATGTAATTTAAGTGAATTTCACTGTAAGATAAATATTATGATAATGTGATGTTTCTTTGAGCAGAGAAAAATGGCAGATTATAGCAAAGTAGGACAGAAAATAGACTCACCTGAGAACACTCAGACTCAGTTTCAGACTCAGAAAAATTGTCAGTTGCTATAGTGCTTGCTTTTGTATCTCAACATTTATTTATCGTGTTCACAATATAGAAAGTCGCATGGTGAAAAATTTACCAATTATTTACTCTTAACGACTTTGGGTAAATTAGTACACAACACAAGATATTTGATGATCATACAACTAGTACGCGTTTAAGGCTGACAATATGAATTGTCTTTTTTCACACCTGTCCCATCGTTTTATCACTTCGATGAAACGTGCGAATAGAACCCTCGCGGTCATTTAACTCTACGTCGTTCTCAAGTTCTTTCTTGTTTTAACTTGATTGTGTCGTTTTTATGAAAAAGAATCTCGTTAAATGTCAATCATGTATTTCTTTAAACATCTCCCTAGCTTTTCGCGTAGTGTGATTTTGGGTTCTCAACATATTTAAGTATTCTTTCATTTTTTTTACTCCAAAAAATCTCTCCCAAATAAACACTAAAATGTGAATCTGGATCCCCACCTGATCAAAATAGTCAATGTTGACATTAAAATCGAACGTGATTTTAAGTTGAATTGGTAAGAAATATTAAGCAGTATGACAATTTTGTTCTTCATCTTTAAGTTGCACGTGATTGTATCATTTTGACAAATTTTGATCATGTGAAAATCCAAATTCACAAATTTAAGTAGGCTGGAATCCATGACCACACCACACAAAAAAAAAAAGTTGGGGACCCAACCTAAATATCCCATAAACATCAAAGTCTAAAAAGTTTTATGTATGTAGAATCAAAGGGCAAGAGAGAGAAAAATTAAGGTGATAGGAAATTGACTAGACTGTACTATAATGAAATGGGTCTACAAGAAGAAAAGTGGGTTTGAAGGGAATGTGAGAGACTTAACCAGACCAGTCCATAAACAGAGACACAACACACAGAAACCAAATTGGTGAAAATCATTCTCTCTTTGGAATGTCTGAAATTCTATCATTCTTCATGTCTTGTTCCTATACCAGCTTTTAAAACTGTTCTATTCTGCATTGAATTGTCAATGAATGTTTTTACAGCACCTAGATTTCAAATATTTACTGCGTGTTACTTGATATATTTTTATAGAGATGATAGATGGATGGATAATTTTCCAATTCTATGGCCTAGAGATATGAAGCGTGACAAGAATAATGATCAAATGCACGCTGATATTTCTTGCACAAGGCACAATAGGTACAAAACTTGGATTGTAACGATTCAATCATGTGTTCAAGTTGTTAAATTATATGTATTGTCCATTTTGAGAGAGTCTGTATACATCCTAAACGAACTTTTTATCGCATTCCCCAAAATTTGAATCTAAGATCTTTGCTCGGATTTTGGTGAACGCAATAAAAAGTCGTGAAGATTTATACACGTTTTCAAAAGAAACGGTGCATATATAAATTAATAGCTTGAGCACAATTCCTAATTTTTACATGGACTCTCATCTGATTATCACTCGAACTACCTGAACAAGATATGACAGTTTGAATGAAAAACACTGTCTATTAACAATAAAAAGAATTGGGTTTATGCTAAAATCATATCGGATTCACTTATTTTAATCACACTCTAACTAAGGTGAAAATCACACAGAAATCAACAAGATCTTGTTGGAGGGTGGGTGGATGGAGTGGGGGTAGGGAAGGGAATCTATATTGAATTGATACAAATATTTTACCTTGTTTATTGTAACAAGAAGATGAAATGAAATTATTAAATTAACAAAACTAATTCCCCGGCAACAATTTATGAGTTCCCAAGATCTGTTTTCTATTTTATTTATTAATTAGAGGAAAAATAACAAATTCCAATGAGGCCATAGAGATTCCACATGGGGCGTTACGTTTATTTAAATTTTACTTGTGATTTTTTTATTTAATTTATTTCAAGTTTTCATGTGATGACTAGGATCTGATACACAAACAACTCTTTCACATTACTGTCAAAATAAGCCGAAAGCAACCATAGCTTTATTTCACTTTTAATAATTCTAATGTTAGTCTACTCTTAAAATCTCAGTAACCACACGAGTCGAGCCGGGTTTAAAAAGTCAAATTAAAAGCTGCTTTTTGATGCAGACTTTTAGTCCATAATAGATTAGTTTCAATAGAAAAAGTGTAATTTAGAGAGGGATGCTTGTTTAGTACAGATTAAAATCAAATTCTAATTTATATCAAAGTCAAATAGTTAATATTAACCACGTTTTTTATGGGTCCCACAATTTTTCAACCACACATTTCAAAAACTTTTATCATAATCAGCTAAAAATTTCACCAAACACTCGTTGAATTTGTATCAGATAAAACTAATATGGCCGTCCCAATGGATAATAAAAAAAAATAAAAAAATATATATTATATAATAATAAAATAAAGAAGGCTAAAAGGTGAAGAACCAATAAAGGAGAATAGGATGGATGGATGGTGTAGATGTGATTTAAAGGAATATTTTTTGTTTCTTTTTTCTTAACAGATCTACAAATCCAAAGCCAATTATGGGATGCACAATCATATATGAAAAATGTACTTACACTCAAACATAATTTTAAGAAAAATTAACTCTCACTTAAATGTAACTTTTCTATCTACGGAGTGGAGTAATCATTATCTTCCATGTTCTATCAATCGTCGAGACGTCAAATAATCAAGAATCGTGTATTCATTCCGAACGCTACTTATGCACATTGATAATTTGGACCTAAAGTGAAATTTTGGTGAAAAGGTAATGACATTGAATCATATAATGTTGCTGCTTAAAGTTTGAACAGAAAGAACATATATACAACAATGCTCTCCATCGATTTCATTGAAGATTTTGAAAATTTACATACCTCGGATTGCAGAAAGTCACAGATTTTCATTCAATGCCTCTTGAGAATTCAGACGAATGCACTCGAAATGTTCGATGTAGCCATGAATATGAAGATGCTAAGACTGTTGTTTTTTTGGTCTGAAATTTGAGATTTGAGAGAAGTCTAACAAAGTACTGAGTGAGATGAGATGTTATTATATGTAATGGGTGGCATATTTGCACACAGACACACACGTGGGTATGTGTGTGAATATGGTTTGTGGGCTTTGAACACAGTATATTTTAGTGAATTCTAAATCTTGACCACAGCAAAGCATTTTCTTGATATTAAAATATATGCTAGTAACACTGCACTGAAGCATTCGAGCATGGGTATTTGTAGAGGGAGTTTTGGAGTTTTATATGTTCCCAATGTCAGTGAATAAAGGAAAATGTCTCTCTTTTTCAGCTCCCTCCTTAAACTCCACTACGTCGCGACAAATAGCCATTGATGAATGATGACGACGGTACCTTAAGTGAAGTTTTCTTGCAGTAAATCTGCACTTCTTAATTTTTTTTTTCCCTTTCTATTCTGTAAATGAACTGCACAATATTGAACAAATTGGGATATATATAAGAAAAAACGATCTGGATAATTGAATTTTGTCACATTTCTCAGATTCCGAACATTAATTTCAATAGAACATTTATCATTTATTACTCATTATTATCCAAACATTTCGTAGGATTCATTATTATTCCTCTTACGATATTTCATTGGGTTGATTTCAACTGCAATTTTAACGTGTGCTGAAATTGAAAGTCAGCTGACTCTTATAATGTGAGTGTAAAGGTATGGAATCCGAGGTATATTCGACTGCATAACAGAACTTATAATACTTAATATCTGAAATAGTCGAAAAGTTCAGGGATCAATTCGCAATTATCAGAAAGTTGAGGGAACTGAATTGCATGAGAATGAAACTTCACTTACCAAATTGAACAATCTGAACAGTTCAGGGGCTGAATTGGAATTCAGTAAAGGTAAGGGCAGGTATGCAGAATGCCCAAAATGTAAGATAATCCACTTATTTAAGTTACACTGTCCCAAACTTTTATTTTTCTTTTCTTTTTTCCCCCCTAAAAAATTGAATACAAATCTATGATCAATCCCCAATAACCGGTGTCACATTCATCATTCAAACCTTCACTTGGCATCATTCAAACCTTCACTATTCTTTCGACTCTTTTTCAAAGCAAAATTTGAACTATAATTTATCGGTTACTCATTAAAACATCTCCATGTTCTTGACATCAGTCGAAAAAGCTTCTGGTTCGACAATTCAAACCGAGCCCTGTTGCTACTTGACGTGCCACCGATTATTGTGCTTGTGTTTATGCCCATCTCTCTAGCCAAATTTTCAACATCATCTCGACTTTCTATTATTCGATCAAAGCAAATGTACCTCCCGGACGCTGTCTTTTTCATCCCCTCAAATACGCATACATGTGCCTCTGCTAATCTATTTACGTCGACAGTTGCTAGCAAGCCATTCGCGTACATTTCTTGAACACCTTTGAGATAAGCAATTGTAGATGTTGGACTACGACGGTAGAAATCTGGCCCGGTGATGAGCCCGGGACAAATGGTCGCAAGTTTAACACCGCTCTCCCTGGCAACTTCCCAAGCAGATTTTTCTGCCTTCAATTTCCCCAAAGCATACCAGAGCTATAAATTCCAGATAAAATTGAATTAAACTGCATTACATCTGACTAATTCGCTTACAATTCTTGATTTATCGGATCATGCACTTGAAAACTAGATTAGTTTTCGAGGAATTACCTTTCTGTTAAGGCAGACGGATTCATCGCTCCAGCAGCTATGATCAATTAGAAAAGGGAGTTCATCACAAGAGTGATCTCGCCAAATACAGGTCAAAAGTGAGGATGTGAGTACGCAATGTCTAACTGAAGGTGTAACCCCACACGCCTTTACAACATTTTTACTTGCATTCACTTCGATATCAGCCATGGCTTTCTGGAAAACATTAAATTTTCACGACTTTGCTCCTCAGAAAGGGAGAGAATAAAACTAAATGCAGGTATAAATGGTTATTCACTTCCAAAAATGGAAATTTATAATGTCAAACTAGGAGTAATATATAAAATTGAAGTGCTTCACACACTCCAACACTAGTTACGTTTATACTGCTATAGTATTATTTACATGTTGAAGAAGCCATATAACAGAGTTGCATATCTATCCTAATGACCGGTAATACTTATACAGAATGACATCCGGCAAGTACCGTAACTTTCCTTGGTCATCTTGTTAACAGTCATCTCATCTCCTGGAATCAGTATATGTTTGTATAAACCATTTCATCAAAAACCTTACACTATTAAGAGAAGAAGAAACTTATTTGTTTTTATTCTCTTCGACAAGCCCCTCGCTAAAATGAAATACCTTACACGTCAAAATTTCAAACTCGATACCTGTGCTTGCTTTGTATCATATTAACCATCTTATCTATCCGTCTTATGTAAAAATTCAATTTTATATTTTGTCTTAGACAGTTAGAAACCAATAGAATGAATTTGTGTCAACTACTCAACAACAAACGCTCGTCAAGTACAGCATAATAAGGATAGTGGTAGATGTATTGTAATTGCAAAAGGCAAAAATGATAAGAAAGAGAGAACTTTCTAAATATAGGCATCAAATACGCACATGCTACTGATTATTCAGGCTATCAAATTATGACCTCGAGCTCAGTGCGATTAACAAAATGACATCATATGAGACCATTTGAGTTATAACTAAAGCAGCATTCTTTGTCTCTATCATAATTCAATAATTAAAAATGAGACATTTCATTCTATTCCATAAAACAGGGGGAATGCATTAAGACTGATTTGCAAGCGCCAAGCTGTTGAGGGGAGAAAATGGAAGGCCGAAAGAACAAGCACTCACCGAATAGCCAGATAACCCGGCAGGGTCGATAAATCCAGCAGTGTGAAACACGCCACGGCAACCATCAAATGCATTGGCCAAGCTTTCAATATCATTCAGCTTAGACATGACTATTTCAATAATACTATTGGTAAGTCTCATTTCACCAGATATTTCCATCTCCCTCAGCTTCTCCACATCTTCTGCATTTCCAGTTCAACACTAATAATTCATTATACCTCAATGGAGACAAATCTCAGAAAAGGAGAAACATTGTAATCTGCATTTTTTAAATCCTAAAAAGTAAAATCGACGGTGATTTTTCAAAAAGAAATTTCAATGATGTAAAGCATACTAATGAAAAGCAGATGTTGGATTCATCTATGTCTGCACACATAAATTAAGCAAGTTGATGTTGCCAATAATCTAAAAAAGTAATTCATTGATTAAATTAAATTAAATATTTTTCATTAAGTTATGAATATGAATAAACATGTGTGTGTGTGTATAAGACAGCATGAATCACGTTCACAACTTGGGTACCACCGGCAGGAAAATATAATTAAATAAGGCGGCCAGTTATACAAAACAGACCTTCATTATCAACAATGATCCGCACGGAGTAACCATGGACAAGGAGCTGGTTCACAACAGCGATACCGAGGTACGAAACGCCGCTGGTGACACACACTAACTTCTCCAGTACGTCGTGGTTTCCAGCTCCGGAGATCACAGGATCTCTGTCTCTCAAATCGTCGCCGTCCTTTCTCCGGTGTCCGGCAGCGCAAGACAGCAGCATACGGCGGAACTCATCAATCTCCGCATTCTCAGTCTCGTGCAATCGTAAAATCCCCATTGAAGCAGCTTGAATCAGTAGAGCAAATTTGTTACTAGGAAGGCTTAGGAATGATAGTCGGCCATCACGCGTTATGCGCCTCGTCTTTTATGCTTGTTGACGACTCAAGATGGCTTGGCTTGTCTTGTCATCAGCTCGAAGGACACTTTGTTAAGGTTTTTTTCATGAGTTATGCTACTTGTACAATCGAAGTTGGCAATCTCAGTTGACAACCACTCACAATGATGGATCCCAATGTATTTAAAAAAGATAAAAAATTAACTACCCTCCCACCCCATATGTGAGTAGTTGTCAACGAAGTTGTCAACCTCGATTGTACATTTAGCACAACTCTTTTTTCATTTGCTATTAATCAATGAAGATTTTTGTAGGGCCCACCCGACAGGCTGCTCTACCTCATCCATTCATATATATAATATATATCGTAATTTAACTACAAATTAAATTATATCGGCTTGGCTAAAGAAAAGATGGCTGGGCTTGATTTGTGAACGGCTAAGAGAGAGTGACAAAATCAATGTGGACCCGACCACGTGTTGAATGACAGGTGATCTGGCTCAGCCTATTATGGTGGCTGCTGGTAGATGGAAACCCGTCGCTAACTTCACAACCGGTGAGTATTGCTCACTCTATCACCCATCGTAGAATCTACCAAACTTCTTGATCTGGCAATTGCGGATGGTTCATGAATCCAGATAATAGTATTAAGGGATAGAATCTCACATCGAATAAAAATAAAAATATAGACCAATTTATAAAGGATTGAGTTATTCATTTTAATAAAGTTAACCTTTTAAGATGGAACCTCAAATCTTAACATGGTATCAGATCCTATCAAGTTACAACACACGAATTTCAAAGTTTGATCTGTTCAAACAAGTCACCATCTTGCGGGGTGCATATTAAGGTATAGAATTCACATCGAATAAAGATGAAAACACAAACTAATTTATAAGAGTTTTGGCTAATCCTTTTGATAATATTGACCTTTTAAAATGGAACCTTAAATCTTAACAGTAGCTCCATTTGACATGATTTCTACTTTTATTTTCGTCTCTCATAAAAGAGCTTATTGAGGAAGCTATATTTGGCTAACTTCATTTAAAAACTCTTCCTACCAAACGAAATATATTTTAGAAAATATTCTAAAAAATTTAAACGTAACTTTTTTTTTTTAATTTCAGAAACAACTTTTATATTTTCAAAACCAAACGAACCCTCAATATTAAATAAAATATTTTTAGACATCGGAAAACCCTTCCCAAATACACTCTAAATCTCGCATGTGTTTGAGCTCTATTTTTCTCAAATTTCATTTTTTCCCAAGGAATAATGCTATCAACATCAATCTAAGTGACTACATTTTGTGAAATCGCATTTAAGTAAATCTATTGTTTTATGCCATGAAATTATTATCTAGACTGGTGCTTGCTATCGATATTATTGAATAATATTACTCTTTTGCAAAACTCATTTTCAACTCTCACGTCGTTCCATTAAATAATTTTAACCATAAAGTTTTTCTTTATTTTTTAATGGCATATTCTCCAAAATATCAATAGTCCAAAACCATTTTTTTTTTTTCCATAAATGGGAATAAACCAGGGCCCTCATTTCATTGACTGCATTTCTTTGAAACAAATGTTGACATTTTCATGGGAAATGGGTAAATAAACATCATGAAAAACAAGGTACATCTAAAATTGCTTAATCAACTATGATCAAGAACGAAATTGATCCCTGTTTGATGATCATTATTTGGCCAAAACAATATTTTGAATAATAATTTTTAGGAGAACGTGTTGTTAAAAAGTATGTAAAAATTTTGAATTTACGTGTAAGATATTTTATTGTATAAATATATGATTAAAAATAAGTATATATATAAAAAAAAATGATTGTCAAATAGGAACATAAAACGATGTACAAATCTTAAATTTCAATCTAGAAACAGAGTGGAATGGTCCAATAACTATGACTCAGTCCTAGACTTTTATTTTGGGTCAAGTCGTTCCAAATCTAGACGATCTAGGCCAGTTTGACACCACGAGATTCAATAATGATTGAAATGTCAAAAGATAATATGACAATGTGGTAAGCGTTTGTTCATTACATATTAACATCATGATTTGGCACATTCTTGCTTTTGAATTACACCACCCACTTTCCAAATTTACCCTAACTGAAGTGGAAATCAAATTTCAATAGTTGAGATAACTATTGAGAGTAAAAACTTAATTAAGCGAGAGAGAGTGTGAATATTATACAGTCAATAGAACTCCAAAATCACCAAGAATCCGGACTC
Organism: Fraxinus xanthoxyloides; assembly: GCA_903798325.1. Classification (NCBI taxonomy): domain Eukaryota; kingdom Viridiplantae; phylum Streptophyta; class Magnoliopsida; order Lamiales; family Oleaceae; genus Fraxinus; species Fraxinus xanthoxyloides. The sequence continues at coordinate 12,361 of CAIGRL010076179.1, forward strand.
AGTCTCAAAACCGAATCACCACAATCGCGAGGAGAACTTCCAAGTAGCCAACACTTCCAGTTGGTTGCTTCTCTAAGGTATAGTCTCACTAAGAGATGGGAGATTACCGCCAAGTACCTAGCTACACAAGCTAGACTAGAAGAAGAAGAAGAAGAAGAAGAAGAAGCAAAGGTTTCACCACAAGAGGCAC